>JPKE01000152.1:0-10519 GCA_000750995.1 Pseudogymnoascus sp. VKM F-4520 (FW-2644) | reverse complement strand
ACCGGTGGGGCGACCAAGCATATGCGCTTGGAGCATGGAGCGGCAGACTCAATACTACAAGGACCCTAATCGATGGACCAAGGTACGCAGATGCGGGAAGCCCTAGGCCACCAGTGGGGCGACCAAGCATATGCGCTTGGAGCATGGAGCGGCAGACTCAATACTAGAAGGACCCTAATTGATGGACCAAAGGAAAGCTGGAAACCAAACTTAAAAGTGATAAAAGCAGTAATCCACTTTGCAACTACAACGGGCAGGTTGGTGCCTAAAGCGTGGCTTAACTACAACGAGGACACTACAGAGAGAGAGAGGGGGGAAATAGAGGAGAATAACTTATAAAGGACAGGATGATGGGACTAAGTAATAGGGCAGGTTGGTGCCTAAAGCGTGGCTTAACTACAACGAGGACACCACAGAGAGAGAGAGAAGGGAAATAGAGGAAAATAACTTATAAAGGACAGGATGAGGGGACTAAGTAATAGGGGAAATGTCAATCATCAACTATACCACGAGATAGCAGACTATCTTGTGTACGCTAGCCTAGCGTAGCACCAGCACAGATTTAACTCTCGAGCTGGGATAGTACATACATGGGGAGTTAGGGGCAGAAGGAGAGCCTACGGCTATAGTACTCCTCGAGACTATAGTTACTTTTGAACTTGGAAAAAGGGCCCATACTGGCAGAATTTGGATAGCTTATAGCTTAGTGCAAGAAGCTTATAAATAAAACAACAACAACAACAAAACAACAACATTGTGGATAGGATCAACACCGACCCTTGGGTCTCTCAGACGCCACACAACCCAACTGAAGCCCTTTCGCAGACTACCTTTGTGAAATCTCGGATTCGTGGGCATCAAGGAAGCTCCCCGACCCCTATTTTCCAAGCTGTTAAGCATATGGCGAAGGGGATGGAGGCAATGGCCCACGAGATGACCCTTATGAAGGAAGAGAACCACAACCTTAGGAAGGCTAATGAGGCGCTTAGTAAACGCCGGAGGGCTAAAAAAACACGTGTCCGTCAAGGAGGTGCATTAACTATAGAAGATGCACATGATAATTTAGCTCAGAAAGAGGTTAATGAGCAGGTTGTGCAGGATATGCGTGAAAATTGGGGTGGTGACGGCGAGAGGCTAGCGACTATACGGCGCTGTGGCAATTATGGCAAGCCTGGTCATAATGCACGAACGTGCCAGATTGAAGCAGAGATGACTAGTGTATATAGTTCCGAGTAGTTACAATTAATTTAAGCAATCGTGGTTGTGTAATTAACTATATAAGTGGTCTCATGGTAAGAAAGTGCGCAGCTCGCTGATATGCGCAGCTCGCTGATGAACCACGTTATAGTGTACTTTATGATCTATTGCGGAGGTGGGTTCTGAATTCCCCACTTTAACATGCGGCATACCCACAACCATCATGGCTTCATATGACCATACGTTCGAGATATGACACGGCGAAGGAAACCGAAGACGTCTGTTGGGAGGATTATTGTTAAAGGCTATGGTTCTTGGCGTTCTCTCTACTTATCTATTTTCTATCTCTTAAAGCAGGAGGATGCGAGTAAAGTATCCGCCCACGAATTCCCATTCTGCGTTGGCACAAGCGACAAGACATAATCAGTCTTGAAGGCCCCTGCTGACCACCCCACATACCCTAGGTACACATCCGCATTTGCATTTAGATATGCCACCTGCTGACACATATATGTAACACAGCTGGCCACGTTCCCACCTCCTGTTTCTGTGAGCATCGCCTGGCGGCCAATGGCGCGCAGAGCCGTAGCTAGCGGTGCAAAGGCACCGTCGATGTTGTTGGTCGTACACTCGGCATGCGTGCCGGAGTTGTCAGAGTCGAGGTACTTGTGAATGTCGAAAATCAGGTTCGTGGTGGTACCATCGGGATTTTTGACAGTCTTAAGAGCGTCGAGAGAGCCGCTGGAGACGAAGGTGCCTGCGGAAGTCCAGTTGTTGCCAGGGAGGAGGATCAATTGCGTGGTGGCGCCAGCGTTGCGGATGGCGGTCACGACTGCTTGGACGGTTGCGGCCCAGGTGGTGATACTTGGTACTGATGAACGTTAACGAAGGAAAGTGGGAATGGAGTTTGATTTCGCCACTGTCCAGAATTGTTGTTTTGAGAAAAACCAACTTGAGTCCTCTCAAACACCAACAGCTACTGCAAATGGATGGAAAATTGGACGCTTACCATCGTGGGGTTCATTCATGACCCCGAAGACAATCTTTGAATTGGACGCATACTTGGTTGCAAGTTGGCTCCAGAGATTGGCAAGTTGAGCATTCGTTGGTCCTCCTTGACCAACGATTGCTCCATTCCACCGTGCGTCTGTTAAAATAGTCAGTGCGAATCGAAAGATGAACGATTTAGAAGTAGCGATGGAAGATCCTACAGTTATGGAGCTATATTGCTAATCAGCATGTGTGAAACGTCAAAAGCTGCGAGTAACATACATCAACAATACAATGTGCCCCAGTGGCCAAGCAAGCCTGGACAAGGCTATCATACTTTGCAAAGTTCTGTGCATTAAGTGTGCCGCCCAACACGCTGTTGGTTAAAAATTGCCATCCCGCCGGCAAGCGGAAAATGTTCATTTTATCGTCGTTGACAAAGTGTGCCAGTTGGGCACTGCAGAGCTATCAGAATGGGGACCATAGTTGACAGGCTACGTTTGAAACTCACTTGTTGGGGATGGCGACTTCAGTCAGAACTTGGGATCCATCTGTGGCACAGCCGAAGTCAAACCCAGCAACGTTCACGCCAGCTGGAGGAGATTAGTATTCGGTTATGTATGGGATTCGGTCGACCACGTACCAAATTGGGTTTGGGAAGTTGGGGTTGAGCCTGTGCTTGAAGAAGTTGAAGTTGGATTTGACGGTTGGGTGTTTGCTGTCAAACTCGTTACTTCATGATAGCAACCTCACAGAAATATATGATCTTACCTTGCCCTGGAAGACACTGGGAGTACCAATCATTAGAATAGGTGCAAGTGTATCCAGACACACAAGTTGTGGCGCCGGTCCATCCATTTCCTCCGCCTTGTGAGTTGTCAGCTATCTTTCAGTTTCACATGAAGAGAGGGTGGCAGTTACACTGTCCCCATGCTCCTGATTGTGCACGGGCTGCTCCAGCCACCGCAGCGACGAGGAGGGCAGACGAAGATTTCATAGTTAACACTCGCTGTGACGTGACTCAAGGTTTAATGGATGGAATTCGAAGAAAAGACGAATCTAGCTCTATATAAGGATTGACTTGGATGGAGACGACAAAACAAGCATATTTAGTTGTTACCATCATTCCATAGATCCAAGGACAACAAGAAAAGCTTGTCTGGTCACAGAACCCTATTTAATATATTTTCGGACCTCATACCCGGTAGTCTTGTCAAGGGCACTTTGAATTAATGAAAAGGCATTGACGAATTTGAAGGTACAATTAGTGGGTAGATCTATAGCTAAAGAATATCGGGTTAAAAGGGATTTCTAGCCGGTTTCGGAACTATTGTGGAATCATAAATATATTGCCTCTTTTAACCGCACCCGTGGAATCTGGGGCCGGTGGCTGGTTGCAAGGACAGGGATCCCCGCGGCTTGTTCATGCGGGTACCATCAGAATCGTAAATCTCAGATAAGTTACATCTATACTCATGGTGGCATTCGTTGGAGTTCAAAGTATACGGTGCATTGCAACAATCGTATACGGCTTATAGTTGTTATTATCGAGGAGGAAGACTGGTTAAAGCACAGTTTCGAAATGACCTAGGGAACGACATCTCGTGCCGCCTGCCTCACCCTCTCAAAATCCTAAACCCCCACTTACAATACGCGCCAAAACCCACCGGCCCCCTCCTGCCCTCTGGGGCCGCCGTCGGTGGGCTTCGCCTGGATGGGTTCTCTCCTCCAATGTTTTCCATTAACCCTCACCCTGACATCAAATCATAACCCTAACACTGTCATCTCAAACTCCCTTCCATGAAACTATGACCATCCCCTGCTGACCACTCTTTGGCTGTGCTGACTTCATATCGCTGACTTGCAACGTGCTGACAAAACCCGTCTTCACTACATCAAATTCTCTATGCTGCGTGTCATCCGCCTGTCACCCTCGTGTCTGCGTCCTCGCACAATAACCCAATTCATTAAACCACATCAGCTCATTTTACATGTTCGACGCGCCTGCTTCTGATCCAAGGCGACGGTAACGCGAATCCCAGTGCTGATTAGGTCGAGTCCGGCCCCAACTGCTGGGTAGAGGCAGGCGAAATGAGTGGACCCACCTTAAACTAAGACTAACCAATCAGGGCTCAAGAAACTCAGCATGGCACCTGGCCAACTAAAACGACTTGGATCTCGCCACCACGGATCCACCTAGCACTCCGCAGTGGGTCCGTTGATGCGCGGCCCCTCAACTTAGTGAGGGGCCGCGAAACCTGATCAAGCGGGCCGGACGGAACTGACAGGGCGGTTGTCGATGCGGCTAGTGCTCCTATGCCAGGGATTGCGTCATCCCGATTTTGCGTAAGTCTAGACATACCCAGCTCAACGTCTCTGTAAGTAAGCTTCTGGCGGCCCTCCGACTAGATCATATAGCCTAGGCTGGTGGTGCTGTCCCTGATCTTCTTCCCATATACACGGAGCTTCTGAGCCCAGTTGATCTGCGAGCGGCTCCCATACGCCATGAAGCGGTCTTGCATATCATCTATCATCTGCGCTGGCTATTCAGTCTCGCTATCCTCCATTGCGGCTACCGCCCGCTGTAGAATGAGCATCTGAGCAATCTTGATCAAGGCAGACAGATGCGGAGTGTAGGTTGTAGCCTCCTGAAAGCCGTCTCTCGCCGTGTCGATCCATACGACAGCCAGGAAGCCAATAATCAAGCTGTCGAAGATGTCTCCCATTAAGCGGTGGTCGAGTAGCGCGATGCAGAAACGAAGGCATGCTGAGTCGAGTGTCCTTTGCAGTGACTCCATCTGGCCCTCCCTAGGTTCCCCAGATTCCACAGAGGCGTCCAGCTCCTGCAGTCGCACAAAAGTGCAAGCTGCACAAGCTACCACGTCTATTGCCGCCAATTGGGCGCTCGTTAGGAGGCAGTGCAAGGCTGGCTGCTGTCCCTGGTATACCATGCGAAAAACGAAGTAGAGCAGCTGCTTTCACGTCTTCTTGTACTTTCTGTATGTGCCTTCCTGCAGCTTGTGGGCCAGTGGGCAATCGGATGCTTTGGAACTAAGCGATCAAGTGAGTTCAGGATCGCGACGAAATCTGGTTCTGGCTTAGATGGATGTGGGAGGTCAGTAAGCTGAGCTGCAGCTTCAAGGCCGTGGCCTTGCAGGTATTGAACCCATTCAGCGGTCTGCACCCAGGCTGACTGCTCTGGGGGAGGTTGAAGGACCATACTAGCCCTCGAATCTGCAGGCTGGATTGGCTTGTTCCCCCAGATCGCGATACATTCTCTCCTCTCCGACAGAGTCACCTCGTCCCTATGTAAGTTGAAAAGATGCGCTCCAATCATGCCTGAGCCGACGGCAAACTTGCAGGGGGTACAGATCAGAACTCTGAACTTAGGATCAAATGATAAGAATTCCATAACGATGCAGAAGAGTGAGAGTAGGTTCTCTCAGGTACTGAACAACGAAGACAATGTATAACTTACCTCAGACGGCTTATATTTTATCTTACCCGTTCGACGCGCCTACCGAGTCCAAGGGGAGGGTAACGCGAATCCCTGTGCTAATTAGGTCGACGCGTACCCCATCTCCAGGGTCTTGGTAGGCGATATAGGGAGACCCACCCCAAACTTAGAGTCACGAATCAGGGCTCGAGAAAGTCCGGGGAGGGCTCCCCGGAGTATGGAATCACGGTACATACAGGGGGCTAGCGAGAATGACGATTGAGCCGACGACTTCCTGGAAACTTTCTACTACTTGTCGTCTCTCGTTTGCAGTAAGGCCAACGTGCAATTGGTCCAATTTGGTCTGATATTGAAGGACCTTAGCAAGTTGTTCATCTGGTTCGCCACATATCCGATCCTTTATAAACCGGCATACAGTTGCAGCAAATATAAACAAAGGGATGGCCATTCTAACTAAGTTTTGGGCTGTTCTTTGGCCTGGCCAATCCAAGGGCAATTGCCGGTCTTGTGTAACTGATTTGTTGAAATCATCTCGGATTCTTGCTAGCTCGTATTCCAGGAATGCGGAGATATCATGCTCGATAATAGGCTTAGGAATCTGATGGAGAACCAGACTTTTATACTTGCCGCTTATGTCCTCGAAGCCGAGGCGAATCGGCAGCTCTGGCCGGCTTGTCACAAAGAATTTGAGACGTACAGATTTCCAGTGCTTTTACTTGTGAGATGAGTTGAATCATTTTCCTAACGTCCTCTTCCTGATCGCACTCGTCGAGAGCATCAACTACTACCACTATCCTCGAAACATTCTGAGGATAACTCTGTATATTATCGAAGGGCTGTAAGACGAGCTTCTCAAACTGGTCTTTTAAACTCTTCCCCGAGATAGCCGGGTCAGCCTCGATCGCATCTCGAACGTGCGGTGCTAAAGAAGGTAACTTGCGGATGAGCTGGGCAGTAATTGTAGTAAAGAACAACGCTGCGTGGCCACGGTCACCCTCACCCCTCTTATAGAAGAAGCTAGCAACGATCTCTCCCTTGTCCGCGAAGCTGTGGGCCACTGTGCGAGAGATTGTAGACTTTCCCGTACCAGCCATACCGTTGAGCCAGAATGTAACCCTCTGTCAAGTTCCCTGGTCTCTATGCGATGTTATCTAAAAACCTCACATTGTGACTTGGAGCCATTTCCCGGAAATCTAAATTAACTAAGACGATCGCGGTTGTTATTGGACCAGGACACGGAGAAATATATATCTCCAACAGAGAATTAATGATATGATAAATTAGGATACGGCTAGTAAGGAATCCTTGCACCTCTACTCGAACCCTACTTATTGAACCCACTAGTCTCCCTGTAACAGCACCCGAAGCTGCTTCGCGACCGTCCTAGGCTGGTCCCCGAGAAATGCCTTGCTCTGCGCTCGTATGTGCTTGACTATGTCCTTCCATGTAGCAGACTGACATCTGCGTATATCAGCGCTGGCTTCAGGCCGCTGGTCGTCGTCAGCATTGAGCCATCTCACATCTACAGCTGCCATGCTGGCGTGAACCTCGTCCATTCGAACCGCGCTCGTCTTCCATGTGTTCATCGAATAGTTGAGCACCAACAATTTCGAGTAGTGGAGGAGCGCCTCAAGCCGTTCTTTAATGTCCATATCCATGGTTAGAATGTTGAGGTCGAACTGCCCTCGACTAATGTAATCGTCCCCATCTGTTTGAAGCGATGACTGCACAAGAATACCAATCCACCAGAGGAGCGGATTCGTGCGATAGGTGGCCTTCGGATCCGTGGTTAGCTCTGTCACTAGTTCCTCGATGGCCCCCTCTACTGGCCCTGGATCTCGGTCCCTCTGGAAGATCCGGCCGTGCCAAGCATCAGCTTCGCTCACGCTCATGATACTGTCTAGCATATCCTCGCTAAGCTCGAGCCCCATCTCTTCAAGCGTGCCTTCATCATGAGAGTACACAAGGAAGCACACCAGGCCCGCAAAGATCGAATCACCCCGCCGTCGCTTAGTCAGAGTCATCTTAGCTGCCCAACCCTCAAACGGCCCTTGCTCTGTTCCCAACCCCGCCCGGTTGACGATGGTCAGGACAGGTATCGGCCATCGCTCTGCAAGAGATTGTAACACGTCAAACTGTAACCACACTGCCTCCTGGATACAGCGGCGAGTCTTTCGATCCTGCTCGAATCGCTTTGTCTGGGTTTGTGGCGATTCGGACCCGCGAGGCTCCCAGGTCACGACCTTACGACACGGAGCAAGTTCGCGCTTCGGCATTGAACCCGTGGCTGAGAGGAAGCCGATCCAGTTTGTACGGATAGCTTCCCAGATCTTTGGGTTGGACGCGGCCGTGAATCCGCTCGACTCGAGCCACTTCTGATATCGAGCACGATCAGCTTCCTGGATCGGGGGCACATCAGTTCGCTCGCCAGGCCACTGGGTTCGCAACGACCGTGTGGACTCCCGAAGAGCTTCTGCACGTGCCAAGTTAGGTCCATCCATCTGGTGCCTTGACCAGGGAACAGTGTGCCGTTTTGGTGGCCTTGGGTTTGGGTCGTTGTCTCCGCCTCTATTATCCAGATCCGCCGAATCGCGCTTCAATGGTCTTGGGCTTGGATCAAAGTCGCGTTTTAAAGCCTCACGTAATCGTCGTTTTGCGTCCGGTTCTCGCCTTTGAGCTTCCTCTTTCGCGACGCAGCTCGCCAACTCGGCTTTGAGCTGTTCGCTGGCTAGTTGGTCGTAGAACTCTCCTTGCTGAGGCCTTACTGCTCTCGCGAGCATAGTCTTCGAAGGGATACGGATTATATAAAATCGATAGGGCGAACAGTTTGGAGATGTGGTTCAAACCTGTCTGAGCAATGTCGCTATCCGAAATTACAGACAATGTTGCTTAGTCAGCCTTCCTCCTCTCGCATAACCCAGCGCGGCGTACTATATATACATACTCTCTAATAGGTCTCAAGGGAGACATACGTAATACAGTATTAGACCCTCATAGCTATGCTCTAAATGCTTCTGTCTAGCTTTAGTCTAATGTTCCAGGCGCCGCGTCAGTATTATCGCGTAGTCACGTGCTAACCAAACCCCCCCCCCAAAACGAGAACACAACGCGAACACGACGCGTTGTGTCGCGTTTTGGTTCCTTAAGTATATAATAGGAATAGGTGGGTGAGTTGGAGGAATTACCACTTGCCGAACCAGGTCAGGTGCTTGGAGGCACATTACACCAACAATTCCAAGGCAATCTTTTATGTCTGTTAGAGTAAGCTGGCCTTTGTGTGCATTTCGCAGATGGGTTGCAATCGTGTTCGGTACCAGCGCATATTTACAGGAGGTGCAGATGAGGACCTTGTAGGTAGGGTAAAACTGTAGAAAGTCCATTGATGGTAAGGTAACGTTGGGGTAAGAAGAATTGCAAAAACAACAATACTCAATAAGAGCAAGAGCATTCATTATCAGGGTAATCGCACCACGACGGACGCGCACGCGTACCCTTGGAAAAGTAATCTCTCTCCTTTTCCGAACTGGGGTAAGACTGGCAGATCTGGTTCCAGTGTGCCTAAACAAGACACCGCTCGCCTAATTAGGTAGGGCGGTGTGAAACCGGAGTCAGGGCTGAGTTCGTTGAACCATATTGTTTAGGACCCAGCCCTAGGTTCGCAGCCTCAACTAGGATAGCAAGGTTTAAACTTATAAGTCGAGTCTTGTCAAATATGGAATTGCTTGCACAGGTGGCAGTGAGTTGCAACAGACGAGTCTTGTCACGGGCATGCACTTAATGCCACGTGATTACAGTCCTCACGGACCCTAACGGGTCCTCCGGACTACCCGTAAAGGGGTAACAGCCTCAAACCTCGCCCGTTTCAGGGCTGTAGTCATAAGCCGGACATCTGGGCTTCGCCCACCTCTCTCCTTCTTTCTTCCGTAGCTTTAGATCTTCAATAGAACCACCTCTTGATTTCCTAGTCCACCGCTACACTTGTGCATCGCTACGGGTAAGGTCGACCATTAGGAGGCAAGCAAACGGGGTTTGTCACAAGTCTTTTTAAACTTATAAATCGAGTCTTGTCAAATATGGAATTGCTTGCACAGGTGGCGGTGAATTGCAACAGACGAGTCTCATGGTTAAGGGCTCCCGGAAGAAAGATGATACGGCGATGACCCCTTGAGCTGAGCTATGCTTAAAACGGCAAAGCTGTGTGTGGGTGGGCTTATAAAATGGGGCTGACCATCAAAGGGAGTCTGGAGAACCTGGTTTGAAGCTTAAATACTTTTCTCAACTTGTGATTTTGGCAAGTGGGAATAGGGCTAAGCTTAACCCATCCTTTCCCAGCCCTCAACACCGTCGTTAACCTTCGCCGTGCTCACCCGCCGTCACCCCACCTATCCCTCACCTCATAATCTCTCCCGCGCCCTGACCCCCTCCTACCCCACCTCATCACCGCTGGCCCTTCTTCACTCCACATCCAGCCCCATTCCCATCCCCACCCTACCCACCAACACCCGCACTGTCACGGGTGCTAAAGGGGCGGTGCGGGTATAGGGTGTAAAAGGGGTCGTTGGCAGCTCGGCTGCGCAACGGTAGGGAGCGCGGCGTGGAGCTGCCCGAAGGGTTTGGCGTTGGTGTGGCACGCATCACGTGCCCCACCAATGAAAGCTACGGTCGGGCCAGCTGCTGGCCGGCCCCGATTCTCTACCATTTCGGGTACGATGCTATAGGATAGGGGTAGGATTGCAGAATAAGGGGTAAATCTACCAATCACGGTACGCCACGAATACACTGGCGTTTCGGTGCCGAAGCCCTAGTATATAGACCGTAACTCCCCCTTATAGTAAGGAAGCAGAGTTTAGTTTCGAAGAATACTACTACGCATTC
>JPKE01000138.1:0-27862 GCA_000750995.1 Pseudogymnoascus sp. VKM F-4520 (FW-2644) | reverse complement strand
GTGGGGGCCGTGGGGGCCGTCGGGGCTAAAGCTACGTTACACAGCGCAGTACTTACTCTACCCTACTCTACTCCGTATTGAAGGGTCGTTGTATCGAGTGGCTGTGTACATGCAGTAGTACGTATCGAGTGGCCGTCTGTGTACATACCGTACGTACCTACCGAGTTGCTCTCGTAACTTCGTATGTAAATGGGTTGTTTCGGCTTCGGTTGAACTCAAGATCTAGTAGTGCATTGTAGTGTACATGGTACAGTACGGCGCCATAAGTTTCCGTACGGGTCTGTGCACAAATTGCAGTAAACGAGCGTCTTTTTGTACGGGAAAAAGCACAGACTCGTACGGAAACTTATGGCGCCGTACTGTAGTGCCATTGCGGGATGATCCCTCAATCCTTAATTCTGTGCCGCCTTCCCGCATCCCTCTAGTCTCTGCATAGTACATAGTACATACAGTACTGGAGTACTTTGTAGCTCGGAAACGTGATACCTATATTACATAAGCACGGGAGGAGCTGAGGAGGAGGATGAGAAGGAGCGGGAAGTCGTTCGATCGGGATCCTGCCATGCGCCACGCTGCACGAACAGGTTAGAGTGCTCGAGTAGAGTACTATACTATGGTAGGCATATGTTCTGCATGCGTATGGATCTACTTTGGTATATAGTACTGTGCAGTACAGTACAATACAGTACTGCACAGTACTCCAGCACATGCAAGTGGTCTTAGCGAAAGCTCAAGAATGCGCACGCGCTTTGATCATACGGTGTAACAAAATAACAAAGGCTTCAGAGTCGTGAGAAAACATTGCAGACAGACAGACTTGTCGGTAATGCATCATCACGTAACGCACGCGCCATCGCATTAGGGACCAACGACCTGGCTGGCGGTGCTGTGGTGCTGATTTGCGTTACGGTACATCTTCCACCTGGAGCGCTCTAGAGCTCTAGATTCCTCGAGTGCCCTCTTCCCCGACCGATCCCTCACATCAGACCAGATCAATCGCTCATTCTGCCTTGGCGCATGTATTCTGCATATTTCTCGTTCCGTCATCACGATAAATCGTTCGCTTGATACCCCGGCCCTTGATTCCATCAATTGAGCCATCTCTTCTCTCATTGACACTTTTATCAACTACATGGTTATGGCGTTTGACTTCGATTCGCCCCGACCGAATGTCGAGAAAGAGAAGGAGTCCTGGGTCAAATGCGCATATAGAGGTAAGAGCTTTGCGCTGCTCATAAAGGTCCACTTGGGGCTGTTCGCCTGCCGCATGCGAGACGACTTTCTGGCGTCTTACACAGACGGGAGGATGCGAGAGCCCTGTTCGGACCTTCAAATGCTCGTGCAATTCATGCGACACATCGCCGGCAGGCAGGACAGGGCAATGAGCGAGTCCTCGGAGCTGTTCTCCAACATCGTAGACAAGCTGGCAGACGACCATCTGCAGGGCAAGGACATCCATCGGAGAGCTTCTGAGCAATTGGATGCCAATTTGAGCTGCAAGCAGGACACCATCAAAAGCTACCATGAGGCCATGCACATGATGCGTCGGCCGCTCAGCAAAGGGACACCACATCTCTTCGCAGCCTCACATTCCGGCGAGCGAGTACCCACCTACACTGTCTTTGGTGGGCAGGGTAACACCAAGGATTACTTCACCGAACTCCGCGGTCTATATGCGACGTATGGGTGTTTTCTGGACGATTTACTGGAGTGTGGAAGCATGATCCTCAAGCTGCTCCTGAATGACGAGACGGTCGTCGACCAGTATCCGCTTGGCCTTGATTTTTTCACGTGGCTGAAGGAGCCTGAGACGACGCCAAATTCGGAGTATCTCCTCAGCGCCCCTGTAAGCTTCCCGCTGATTGCCCTTGGACAGCTTGCGAGCTTCTACGTTACTTGCAAACTCTGGCAGCTCACCCCTGGAGAGGTCCTTGAGAACCTCCAAGGCTCGACAGGTCATAGCCAGGGCATCGTTGTCGCGGCAGGAATCGCTACTTGTAGGACATGGGATGACTTCGACGGTGTGTTCCGATCATGCCTCGTCACGCTTTTCTTCACAGGATGTCGCTCCCAGCAACAGTTCCCTCTGGAGACTGCCTGGCAGAAGATGGTTCAAGATGGTGCTGAAGAAACGGAAGAGCCTACTCCTATGATGAACGTCATGCATCTGCCCCACGCCGAGCTGGAAAAGGAGGCCCAGGCTTTCAACCAGCAAGTACCCGAGAACAAGCGCGTCGCTATCGCGCTGGTCAACGGTCCTACGAACATAGTCTGCGGAGGGCCGGCTCGGTCACTGAAGAGCTTCGCATCATGGCTAGAGGACGTCAAAAAGATGCAACAGAAGGCCAAGTCTACGGATGGGAACGTTTTGAGTACGAGGTTTCTTCCGATTACTGCACCATTCCATACCTCGTATCTTGCCAATGCCCGCAACATAATTGTAGCTGACATGGTTCGCTACAATATCGCCATGAAGCCTTCCGACCTCCTCATCAGCGTCTATGACTCCAAGACTGGTCGTGATTTGCGTAGGGTCGAGGAAGAAGCCCTCCTACCCATCCTCATCTCAGCAATCACCACCGAGATGGTTGACTGGCCTGCCGCTACAGTCTTCTCCGCTAGATCTTGCATCATTGATTTCGGTCCCGGCGAGGCAAGCGGTGTTGGCACTCTGCTCCACCGCTCGAAGGAGGGTACGGGCACACGAGTCATCCTCGCCGGGCCGCTGGAAGGAATCCGGTCGGATGTTAAATACAAGTCTGATCTCTTCAATGCGCCGTCTACTGACTCAAGCCAGAGGTCTGTTGACTGGCTGCACGACTTCCAACCTTCACTATTGACGGACGCGTCCGGAAGAACTATCGTCAACACCAAGATGAGTCGGCTTCTAGGTACGCCGCCGCTCATGGTCGCGGGTATGACGCCGACTACGGTCCGTCCGGACTTCGTCGCCGCGGTCATCAACGCTGGTTACCACGTCGAGTTGGCCGCTGGCGGCTATCCCGAGGAAGGTGGTTTTGTAGAGGCCATTCACACGATCGAGCAACTGATACCAGCTGGAAAGGGTATAACAATCAACGTCATCTACTCTGCGCCACGGCAGATTGGATGGCAGATTCCGTTGATCAAAAAACTTATTTCGCAAGGCACGTTAATCCATGGCATCACTGTCGGAGCTGGCGTGCCATCGATTGAAGTTGCGGCCAAGTACATCAACGAACTCGGTGTCAAGCATATTTCTTTCAAGCCTGGCAATGTGGGCGCCATTCGAGAAGTTATCAGAATCGCTAAGGGACACCCTGAGTTCCCGATTATGTTGCAGTGGACCGGTGGGCGAGGAGGCGGCCATCATTCTACTGAGGACTTCCATGCTCCTATCCTTCAGACGTACGCCGCAATCAGGCGCTGCCCCAACATCATCCTCATCGCAGGATCAGGGTTTGGCGGAGCTGGGGACACATACCCCTACCTTACTGGCTCGTGGGCGTCGAGCTTCAATCAGCCTCCGATGCCCTTCGACGGCGTTCTCCTCGGCTCGCGCATGATGGTCGCCAAGGAGGCTCACACCTCGCTCGCGGCCAAGCAAGCCATCGCTGCCTGCCAAGGTGTCGACGATGCGATGTGGCAGCAATGCAAAGGCATCGTGAGTGTCAAGTCCGAGATGGGTCAGCCCATCCACAAGATCGCTACCCGTGGTGTTCAACTGTGGGCTGAGATGGACAAGAAGGTTTTTTCGCTTCCCAAGAACTTGCAGCTGCCCGAGCTCCAGAAGCAGAAGAGCTACATCATTGAGCGCCTTAATAAGGACTTCCAGAAGGTCTGGTTCGGCCACTGCTTTTTAACGGGTGAGGCTGTTGGCCTGGGTGAGATGACTTACCTTGATGTTGCTCGTCGTATGGTCAACCTCTTCTATGTTAGTAAGCGCTCACAGTGGATCGATCCCTCCTATGTTCGCATCTTCGGTGACTTCATCCGACGCATCGAAGAGCGTCTGCCCCTGTCCAGCTGGGAGCTCACACAGCCTATCTTTACTAACTACGCCGAATTTAATTTGCCGTTTGAGGTGTTGCGCAACCTTGCGCATGCGTATCAGGAGAGTCAGACGCAGCTCATAAACCAGGAGGATCAGGATTACTTTCTCACCATCTGCGCTCGTACGGGCCAGAAGCCCGTTCCTTTCATACCGGTTATTGACGGTAGTTTTGAGACTTGGTTCAAGAAGGACTCGCTTTGGCAGTCTGAGTTCGTCGATGCGGTTGTCGATGAGGATGTGCAGAGGACCTGTATCCTGCAGGGGCCTGTTGCTGTCACCTACGCGACGCCACAGAACATCAACGAGCCTGTCAAGGTCATATTGGACAAGATCAACGAGGCCCATCTCGACAGTATCCTTGAGCAGACATACGCTGGAAATACTCAGGCAATCCCCAGAGTTGAATTTTTCGGTCACCACACTGCTCCGAAGGCTGCTGCCCGTCAACAGGGCGTTTCCATCGTCATCGAGCCAAACGGTACCACCTTCAAGATCCCCACCGATGTCAAGAAACTTCCTTCGCCGGATGAATGGTTTGACCTGCTCGCCGGCGAGAAGCTCTCGTGGCGTTATGCCATTTTCAAAAGAAAGCACGTCACGAGCGGAAATAGCATGATCCCCAATCCCCTGCGACAGGCATTTGCGCCAGCACACAACCTGTCTGTTACAATCACCGAGAAGCTCCGCAATGACTGTGTCTCCATCACAATGAGCAGTAACAGCACCCCTCAAACTGACCTCTCGATCGCAACCGAGAGTGGCAACAAGATCATCGTTCTCATGTACTGTTATATAAATGCTTGTGCCAAGCCGCTGGCCCTGGAGTTCCGCTTCTCATATCACCCCGAAACTCCCCACTCGCTGCTGCATGAAAAGACCGAAGGGCGTACCGACAGGATCGTCGACTTCTACAAGAAGCTGTGGCTTGGGAAAACGTACAAGACGCCCGCGCTACCTGGAGGTTACCAGTCGTACAAAGCAAATGGCGACAAACTTCTGATTACGCAGGATATGGTTGAGAAATTCATGGCCACCGTTGGCAGCGGTATGCGTCATGCCGACAAAAAGGGTCTTGTGCCCATGGATTTCGCCATTGTGGTTTGCTGGAAGGCTATCGTGAAGGCTCTCCTGCTTGTACAAGCCGATATGCTCAAACTCGTCCATCTGTCAAACAAATTCCATATGTATCCTACTGCTGCTCCACTCAGGGTAGGAGACGAGGCCGAGAGCATTGCGCGCACTACTTTCATTAGCATCTCCGAGACGGGCAAGACCGTCGAGGTCTGCGCGACAATCAGCAGGAATCATGTGCCGGTCATGGATATCGTCTCCGAGTTCGTTTACCGCGGCACTTATACCGACTTCTCCGAGTGCTTCTCCACAAAGAAGGAAGAGCTTTGGGAGGTCAACTTTGCTTCTCCTAGCTTGGCCAATTTGCTGCTGTCGAAGGAATATATCACTTGGAATGAACATGTCGAGGTTGAGGAGCTCGCTAAGCAGACGCTTACCTTTGAGCTGGAAACCTTCTCCTCACTCAAGTCGAAGAGCGCGTACTCTCACATTCGCACAAGCGGCAAGATCCTGGCCTCCTCAACGAGCTCCAAGCTTGCACAGGAGATCGCTACCGTTTACTACGATTCGCTTTCCACTGCGACACATGATGTCACCAGCAACCCTGTGATGGGCTACCTTCAGCGCCATGGAAAGGTAGTTAGCAAGCGCATGCCGTTGGAGAGTCCTATTTGTGTTGACAACACTGGAGAGGGTTTTGTCTTTACCGCACCGGCTAACAATTCAGGATACTCGCGAATCAGCCAGGACTTCAACCCCATCCACGTCTCGACTGCCTTCGCGAAATACGCTGGTCTCCCCGGGCCAATCACACATGGTATGCACACCTCGGCCATCATCCGCTCGATTATCGAGATGCGCTGCGCTGAGAATAATATCTCGTCTATGCGCAACTTCTCGGCTGCTTTCACTGGTATGGTCAAAGCCGGCGACAGCGTTGAGGTGCATCTTGATCATATCGCTATGGTAGAAGGTAATAAGGTCTTCAAGATTGAAGCACGCAATTTGGCAAGTCAAGAGAAAGTTTTTGCCGGTGAGTGCGAGATTGAGCCGATTGGCACAGCCTATATCTTCACTGGCCAAGGCAGCCAGGAGATGGGTATGGGCATGGATCTGTATGAGACTTCGGCTGCTGCTCGTGCAGTCTGGACCCGGGCTGATAAGCACTTTGACGAGACATATGGTAAGTGTTTGAACCCGTCTTCCGTTGTGAAAAGCCTCATATTGACTGATCACAGGCTTCCGCATCTCCGACATCGTCCGCAAGAACCCCAAGACGCTGACCGTTCACTTTGGTGGCAAGCGCGGTGCCGCTATTCGACAAAATTACATGCACATGACCTACGAGTCGGTCTCCAAGACAGGCGCAAAGGAAATCAGGCGCTTCTTCGACATCAACTCCACAACCCCCAGCCACACCTACCGCCACCCCAAGGGCCTCCTCCAATCCACCGAGTTCGCGCAACCGGCGCTCACCGTCATGGAGACAGCATCCTTCGAAGACATGGCATCGCGGGGCCTCGTCTCGGAGAAATCCACATACGCGGGCCACTCACTGGGCGAGTACGCCGCGCTCTGCGCCATCGCGAACCTGATGCCCCTCGAGCAATTCCTCTCCATCGTCTTCTATCGCGGCCTGAGCATGCAAGTCGCCGTCGAGCGCGACGACAAAGGGCGCAGCGAGTTTGGCATGATGGCCGTGGACCCGTCGCGCGTGAGCACGGGTTTCGACGTCAAGAAGCTCCAGGAAACCGCCCTGGCTATTGCGAAGGAATCGGGTGCGCTGCTGGAGATTGTCAATTACAACGTCCAGGACAAGCAGTACGTCTGCGCTGGCACGTTGCGCAATCTGCAGGCTCTCACATTAGTCTGCAGCGACCTCGCCACAGTCACCGCGCCACCTCCCTCGATCGACTCCCTGATCGCCAAGCATGTCGCCAGCCTCGCCGCGGCGGACGCGAAATCCATCGCTCTCGAGCGCGGCAAGGCCACCATTCCGCTCGTCGGCATCGATGTGCCCTTCCACTCCTCGGCGCTGCGCCCGAACCTCGCTGCCTTTCGGGAGGTGCTGGAGCAGATCATTCGTAGGGATTGGATCGATCCCGAGAAATTGATTGGCAAGTACGTGCCTAATGTTACGGCAAGGTCGTTCGATATCAGTAGGGAGGCGTTTGAGTACGCGTATGGTGTTACGGGGAGTGATAGGTTGAAGAGTGTGCTTGATAGGTGGATGGAGGTCAAAGGGTAAGGAGGCAAGTCGTGGATAGAGGGTTGGATCTGGTGGATTATTGGTGGCTGTGATTGATGCATATATAAAGTAGGGGCGTTTGCAATTTATACAGTATATATTGCTTGTTGCGCATGTTTGGCTTAGATTTTTTTTTGCAGTGAGAATCATGGGTCTATAATTCAGACTCGAACTCATAAGTCAGTGAATGTTTTTGTTCCCCTGGTTATGACGACTTTATAGAGGGCCACCAGAAGGGCCTATTTATATAACGTATGATATAATCAAGACAAGGAGGTACTCATCAAAGTGAGAAAGAGCATCAATCAAACTAACACACGTGTCACAGTGATAAGCTCACACGCACTAACCGTCGCAACTACTTTCCATCTCACAGGCCATAATGGCAAACTCGAAAGGACGAAACCTTTCACAACATAAAGCAAATAGCGGTATAGTACCTCCAAACACCCTACGTAGACCAACGAGTGCAGTACAATGTAGTGCGGCGTGCTTTCGTTGTATGTGCCATTATCGTGTCGCCCGATTGCTATGCGTTCGCAAGAGCACTCAAAACTCGCGAAGATAAATTAGAAAAAGGAGGTCTTGACTTTATGCGGTGCTACTGAAAATGATTTGTGACGTGATCTAGCTTTATGCGGTGCTACTGAAAATGATCTGTGATGTGCTCTAGCTGGAGTGAGGTTTTAACAAACAACTGTCTGCTCTGATTCGATGAGCTGGCAATCTTATTAAGGGTGAGGGACGACTGTACTTTATAGAGGAGGATGGAGGCCGAGTTCTAGCGCCTGAGGGAGAGTGGGAGGAGGAGGGAGAGGGTGAGGGCGAGGGTAAAGTACAAAGGGCAACAGATGGAGCAGAAAAGCCTGCTAATCAGCATCTAGACATGCAGCTTCCAGGACTTCCTCGCTTTCGGCGGGCTATCCAAACTTTCCAAAAAGAAAAAGAAGAGAATTGCAAAGGATGCTACGAGGCTACTTCAATAAGGAGAGCGGTAGTAGCCATCACCTTTCCAATTTCATGAAGAGCTATCCAAAGAAGTGAAAATATAACAAAATCTGTCGCTAGCCATGCCACTTCCCTATGCAACCATCTATATACCAATCCCCGTTCCTAGCCATTGTACTGCTGCAGTCGAAGCAACTAGTTGAACACAAAGGCGGTTAGCAAAGGGCACGAAGACGTCTAATATGATAGAAAGTGGATAAGAGACAGCCTAGGGCTAGGGCAATGGGTGCGATTTCAATCAAAGGGCTTCTTGATGGGCAGGTGCAGCGGCTCTTCAGCGCGGGGAATATATGAATAATTATGAGTTTTGCAATACAGCAATACCCAGGATCACAGGAACGCAGGATTACAAGATTGTAAGATCGGAGCTCTCGTCAAACCAGTGAGCAAGCGGCTTCCAAGATCGGTTCAGAGTTCCTCACTGGAGATAATCTCAGGAGTCGCCGGTCGAAATTCCGCGATGATGGACGAGAAATAACAAGCAGCAGATTGAGACGAGTGGATTAGAAGGTAGAGTGCTGTGTGCAGCGCGGGTCAGATACAGTAGCTAGGCTGCGAGGCTTGCAACTAGACTCCAGAACTAGAGACAAAGGGGTAAAGGAGGGCGTGGCAGTAGATTAAGCTGAAGACGCAGGCGTCCGTTTTTGGCCTCTGCGGCTTTTCCAATCTATGCGCCGACCGCTATCCTTGTGTCGTAAGTGTAGCCTCTATGCGCACCCTTGTCGTCTTGACACGATTTATGATAAAGGCCTGATGGTCTTGCGGCATCCACAACGGCAAATGTGGGGATTTGCAAAACGATGTGCAGCATAGTGAAAGAAAGCAATGATCGCCAGAGTCTCGAAGATCATATGCCAGGGTATGAAGACCATAAATCAATCAGGATTAAACTTCTAATGCGTTCTATCAAGAACAGACAGAATAATAGAGGGATAGCGGACTTGGGGGATATGCACGGCAGAAAAAGACGATAGATGTCTACGATATTATGCTGGATTGTCTATAAATCTAGGGTGCGGCCTCTCTCTCCCATTAGAGTACCGGCGGATTCTGTTGCAACTTCTCTTCTTCACATGCTGATTCCTCGCCGTGCTCCGACTAAAATAAGCGCCGCAGACCGGACACGTGAATTTAGGTCGTGCCTTTCCCTTCTCAACATAGTGCCGTAGGAGGTTGCTACGGCTCGAAAAAAGTCTTCCGTTGCATCCATGCTTCCAACAATGGGCTGTGGCGCCTACTGCTGCTTTGTCTGAAGCGATGTTCTTAGCATCGCTGAGAAAGTCTGCGATGACTTCGCCCAGGTCGTTGCGGTGCTCAACTTCCGCTGTTGGTGAATCTACCAGCGAAGAGTCCGCGCAGCCGTCAGCGTGCCCGAAAACGTCGTACAGAGCTTGATGCTCGGGTTTTGACGTTGATGAGCTGTCACTCGTGCGAGGGGGCTGTTGTCCTGCGCTTGACTGGGCAGGGCTTGGTTGAGAAGGGCACACTTCTTCTTGTAGGTGAGGTACACTCGGGAGGAGTTAGCAGTTACTGTTACAAACTATTAACATGAGGATTACCTCACGTACGTTGTCGGTATCTCACGTCGGTCTGGGTTGCTTTGATGTGTAATCCTCGAGCTTACGGAGCGAACTGTTTCCGGCTGACTTGCTGCAACAAGGTCAACCGCTCGGCGCTTCGATCGCAATGATCTCTCCATTATCCCCATTATATCTGGCAACAATGGCAGTGGATAATCTTGAAATAAGAGATCCTTCAGTCCATCTTCCCCAGTCAGCAATGCAATCATGAGAGGAATGACATCATAGCCTGTACCATTCGCATCTCGCCAGCTGGGGATCGAATCACATATCGATCTAGTCGCAGCTCGTCCCTCCTGATTCTCCATGCTATTGAAGAGCCTTCGTTGCCGCCCTTGTACTCGAATGTTAGCCACTCCTTCCTCTGTACAAACAGACGAAGCCTGCTGGATTATTGGAGTCAGCGTTGGATACACAACATAATTGTTTAGCATGCGACGAGGCCTGGTATCTATGAGGCCACGTCTTGTTGTACAAGGATATCTTGATATCTCAATCGGGTCTAGTTAGTGCTTACGTACATTGCCCAGTAGCCACGCACAGACTGATCTAGCCCTCCCTCAGCGTGAATTGTGTGGAACCTTCCATGCAGGGCTAAGCTTTAATTAGACTTAATTAGACGGCGACCCACGGTGAGACATGTCAGATTACTCGAGTACTGCCAGTCATATGTGCGACAAAGCGATGATCTCGAAAACATGGAGTTGGCAGCGACGACTCCCTACTGAAGATGGCGATGCAGCTGAAAAGCGGATGCGGGGGCTGATCCTTGAGGTTGGGCTTGGGGGATACAGAGATATCCACTGTGCTGCAAGAGAAGGGGTGTGTGAGACTGGGCAGCAGACTCTCAGACGTTTTCGTGTTGAGCGTTCCCAGACGGACGTTGTCGCCTTCTCAACCCTGACCTGGCGGCCGCCGTTGTAACCCATTACCCATGTAAGTGGCAGTACCTGCAAAGCCCGAACTCCCCTTTCTCATTGCGGTGCCTCATAAGCCAGTCGTATACTCCGAGGGTAAACCCAGCTCTCCTTTCCACCCCATCTGCTCGTTTTAGGCCTCTGTTGTGGATGACGCACTTTATGTCACTTTAGTTTGTCCATACTATGTACTCAGTTTCTGCCATTGTTTTCCGCCAACTATGCCTGATACAGCTGGCTTGGCCGGAAACCGACGCGTCCCGTAATCATTTATCCGCGCCGCGCACCACTTCACTCCGTAAATCAATGAGCCAGCTGCCAATAGGAGATGCATAGGAGAACCCGCTTCTCCCTTCAGTCACTGTCGCCATGCCATGGTATCATTTGGCCCCCACGAATCTGACGATAGCGGGGCCGTCAGCGCGCATACATAGTGCATAGTACTGTACGTACAGCCATGAAAATCAGCTAAATCAGCTCAAGGAGGGACCACCATCATTATGGTATACTCCGTGTTTTCCCGTCTCTTCCTGTCTTGCAGTCGTACGTAATCTTCTTATTGTTCGTAGTTTATTCTTCGGTATTCCTGGTGTTACAATAACTACTCGAGTATATATCATTGATCGTCGGTGTCTTGGCCTGCTTCTCTCTCGTGACCATCTTATTATATCTTTCAGCCGGCCGATCTTCCCGCCTCTGCTGTTGTCTTAAATCCGTATTGCTCTTTGTCCAACCTCAATTAAAGATGGTTTTAGAAAGGGTTCCTACGTCAGTCCCGTCCCCAACTGCTAGCTCGGATAGATACACTGAGCTTTCCAGCGTGAGTTCCTGCGCCATGAGAAATGTCGAGTGAAGATGCTGATTGCAACCCAGCTTCTGGAGCTAGTGAGAGGAACCCTACTTGACCATGTTGCTGAAGCGGATGCTTCTAATGCTGCGAGGCAATCAGGTCAGCACAGTGACGCAATACCTCATGCCCAGGCTGCCGCACTTCTACCGCCTGAGATCGTCTCCCAGCGTCTCAGTCTGAGCCTCACCGAAAAGCCACAGGGAAAGGATGGTCTTCTCGAACTCACGGACCGTATCCTGCGATTGTCAATCAACACGTGGGATCAGGGCTTCATGCACAAACTTTGTTCTGGTACCAACCCGGTGGGCGTAATATCCGAGTTAATCCTCGCTATGCTCAATACAAATGTGCGCCGAATGTGCAAAATTCGTAGAAAGTCACGTTAACACTTAAATCCAGTCACACGTCTACGCAGTCTCACCTGCATTATCCGTCATCGAGAAACAAACAGGCTGCGCTCTGGCCAGCATGTTTGGGCTCCGGGAAACGTATTCGGGTGGCATCACGCAGCCAGGAGGCTCAGCCTCAAACTTCAGCTCGGTGCTCATTGCTCGGCATCAAGCCATGCCATTCACCAAAGAGCGCGGAATCTCGGGACAGCAGCTAGTCATGTTTACGTCAGTCGACAGCCATTACAGTCTAGACAAAGCAGCTCAAATGAGTGGAATCGGTTCTCAAGGCGTGTACAAGATACCCACTGATGCCGAAGGGCGCATGTCCATCGCCGCGCTTCGAAGGAGTATCCTGGAGTCGAGGGATCAAGGCAAACACCCGTTCTACGTCAATGCCACTGCGGGTACGACCGTCCGCGGAGCATACGACCCCATTGAAGAAATAGCTGATATCTGCCAGGAGTTCGGACTCTGGCTGCACGTGGATGGCTCTTTGGGCGGATCGGCCATCTTCACGAGGCGGCAGTCATGGAGGCTGAAGGGGAGCGAAAGAGCCGATTCAATCACCATCAACCCCCATAAAATGCTCAGCGTTCCAGTCACATGCAGCTTCTTGCTAGGCCGCGATTTAAGGCAGTTTCGATCCTCGAACTCCATCGATGCTGGCTATCTCTTCCACGAAGCCGCCGCCCCTCTGGCTGCTGCAGCCGATGATGCCAATCACATATATGACCTGGCCGAGTTCACTCCACAATGCGGTCGCAAGGGCGATGCTCTCAAACTGGCTCTTGGCTGGGTGTACTATGGTCGGATTGGCTACGAGCGCTACGTTGATAACGCTTTTGACATGGCTGCATACCTCGCCGCTCTCGTCAAGAGCCATCCACGAATGGAGATCGCAGCTGTACCACACAGTGTACAAGTCTGCTTCTATTATATGCCGTCCAGCACGGCAGAAGAGCCCGAGAGGGCCGCAAAGCGCAACACTGCAACCACGGTTTCGATCAGCGAGGCCCTTCCAAGCAGAGGCTTCATGGTGGATTATGCTCCTGGCCCAGTGGGAAAATTTCTGCGTGTCGTAACCAACGGGACCACAACGAAAGAGACCATGAATAGTATGGTAAATGCAATTGATGAGATTGGCCGGTCCCTCACAATGTAGACAAAATAGTTGGCAAGAGGCTCGAAGCAGGATGTTTTTCTTCTACGATACGCCCAAAGACTCGAAACATGATGATGACGTATAGACGCCACTCAAACATACTCTGACTGCTTGTCGGCGGCACAGTATACCGCATGGGTTGGCAATTGTTGTACATATTTGGGACTCTTCATGGTTCATCCCAAAGTGGTTCATCTCAAATGGCGCACTGAATTTGCTTCTGCTGGGTGGACAGCAAAGGACTTGGAATTACGGCAGGTAGTATCTCGAGGTGGGGCACGTATGGTACGTATATCATTTATTGTATATAACTTAGAGGATAGAACGGTTAAGATAGCTGCGCATACATAGTATGCTGTAGACACTCAATGTTTATGTAATGCTAGCACGTGGCTAGGTGGTTCGTCACGTGCAAGCATTAACTACTGCACTTAACAGATGCGCCACTGACTTGGTCTTGGCAATAATACGCTAGCCCCTTTAGAGCTAGATTGTTTCCAATTGGTTAAGGAACAGGAACCATCTGGAGTACCATCGTTCCCGCCCGGGTCCCGCCGCCACAAACTCAGGGTGCGGCAGCCACGGAGGCTTGGCGGCTTGGCGGCTTGGCTAGCTGTACCATGTACAGTCTGCTATTGATCCATCTACAATACAAGACAATACTTTACCTCAAACTGCAAATGATGCTTTCAACCGGCGTGTAGACATCCCGCGAGTTATTGCATGCCATTCTAGACCCAGGCGAGAGATTCGAAGCATGTATCGCTATGCTGACCCTGCTCCTCGAGAGCTACTTGACGCAACAGCAGCACTTTCAGCTGCTTTTTTGAGTCGATTGATACGGCCAGGCAAGAAGAACGTCACATTCATATGGTAGGTAGTGTCAGCACGCTGCGGGAAAGCATGGCAATGTACGTGCTATGTATGTAGCAGCAGACCCCACGGCTGTCTCAGGGCTAGAGGCAACGTGTCATTGCAGGATTACCGGATTGGATTGTGGGATTGCGGGATCGCGTGGTTGCGGGATCGCAGGATTGAAGGATCACAGGATTGCAGGGTTCGAGGATTGCAGGATTGCGGGATTAGGGATTATGCTTCGGCCCCCAGTGGATTTACTTCAAATTCACTGTTGTGAGCTAGTGCTGATCTTACGTTCCGCTAACGCTCTTTGCAGACATACCCGGTACTGCAGCACCATCAGGCGATTGTACATTACGTGACAATACTCGGATTGCACAAAGAACTTGGGTTTGTGGTTGTGGTTCCTTATTGACTGGTTCTTGACGGATAGAACCGTGCTATTCATCCGGAGGGTGACGCATTGCCACCTGCAGCCTGCCCTTGAAAGGTTCAAACCTCCAAAAATAGCAGGATTGCGTCTCTCACGTTACGAGACTCTCAAACGAAAGTCATCCATGATAACTACGCTGTACGCTGGCGGACAACCCACAAGCTATGCTCTAAACCTGAGCGCTGTTGTCGAACAATGACGTCCCAAAGCACGGCATACTCGTCGGGCGAGGCGATTGACGAGGAACATGGGCCGCCATCAGAGGAAGTCAACATACCGATGGCTGGCCTCAGTGAGGGAGAGAGGGAGATTATCAACAGGCAACTCGAAGCACCAGAACTGACGATTGGATATTTCGCGCTGTTTCGATATGCAAATATTAACGAAGCAATCATCATGGTGATCGCGCTAGCCGCCTCCATCGCCGCTGGAGCGACCATGCCCCTTATGACGGTACGTCTACTCAAACTCATTTCTCTGTCGGAAAAGAAAGTTCTCGAAGCATTTTATTCTGGGGAAATTGGCTATATGTTCACAAAGCCCTTTAAGAAGAGATCACACTCCAGTTACTGCTTATTTTATTCGCTTGCTTCATTTCATCCTTGACCATGTAAGTAACTTTTTGGTAGCTTGTGTATGGCAGTTTTACTGCCAGCTTCACTTCACTTTCCGTCGAGACAGTGGCTGCACAGCATTTCCAGGACCAAATCGACCAGTACACACTTTATTTCGTTTACCTTGGTATGCCTCCTGATTTTTCCTAAGGTTGGAATTGATATCGTTCTAGGTATTGCGTCATTCGTCTTGTCGTGGATCAGTTTTGTTGGCTTTTCCTATGCGGGAGAGCGTATAACGCAGCAGATCCGCGAGCTGTATTTACGTGCCATCTTCAGGCAAAATATCGCGTTTTTCGACTTCCTCGGCTCGGGCGAGGTCACCACGCGCATTAGTTCCGATATGAACCTATTGCAAGATGGTATTGGACACAAGATTGGGTTGTTCATCACAGGAATCTCAACATTTTTGTGTGCTATCATTATTGGCTTCGTCCAGTCTTGGAAGCTCGCCTTGATCATGCTCTCTGGGACGGTGGCCGTGGTGATCGTAATGGGTATCCACGGGATCATGATGAGGAAGAGTCAGATCCTTTCGATCGACGAGTATGCTACAGCTGCATCACTTGCAGAGGAGATTCTTGCTTCAGCTCGCAACGTTGCTGCCTATGGAACCCAGAATAGGTTTCAACTGAAGTATAAGACCATCCTGGACAAGGCATCCAATCACGACTTCAAGGCCAAGCTTTGGCTGTCACTAATGATCGCTGATGTGATGGCAATTCTGAACCTTCAATATGCGCTGGCTTTCTGGCAAGGGAACAAGTTTTTGCACAGCGGAGAATTGGGGGTTTCCAGTATTGTTACCGTTGTAATGGTTATTATGGCCGCCGGATTCTCTCTCAGTAGTACCCTACCACATATACAGGCTTTCGGTGCAGCAACTGCAGCTGCGAATAAGGTGTTTAACACCATTGAGCGAAAGTCTCCGATTGACCCGGAGTCAGACGAAGGAGAAATACCCGAAAACTTCGTGGGTAACATTGAGTTCAAAAGCGTGAAGCACATATACCCATCTCGGCCAGACACTACGGTTCTGATGGAGTTCAACTTGGAGGTACCCTCAGGCAAAATGATTGCGCTAGTTGGAGCTTCGGGAAGTGGAAAGTCAACAATCATAGGTCTCTTGGAACGGTTCTATCTGCCTATGGAGGGTCAGATTCTCTTAGACGGCAAGGATATTGCGACGCTCAACCTGAGATGGCTCCGACAACATATGGCTATCGTCAGCCAGGAGCCCGTTTTATTCAGCACATCGATCTATGATAGCATTGCTCACGGTCTGGTCAACGGCAAGTACGCCGATGCATCAGAGGAAAAGAAGACGGAACTCATTGAGAGAGCGGCACGCATTGCCAACGCCCATGACTTTATCAACGACCTGCCAGAGAAGTACCAAACCAAGGTTGGAGAACGGGGGAACCTCCTTTCCGGTGGACAGAAGCAGCGCATTGCGATTGCTCGCGCTGTCGTTTCAGAACCTAAAATTCTTCTGCTAGATGAAGCCACCGCAGCGCTCGATACAAAGTTAGAAAGCACTGTTCAAGAAGCGCTCGATCGTGCAACAGAGGGCCGGACCACCATCGTTATCGCTCATCGACTCTCAACCATCAAGAATGCCGACAATATCGTTGTCATTTCAAGGGGACGTATTGTCGAGCAAGGGACGCATGATGAGCTGCTTAGACTTGATTCTGTGTATGCTAGCCTTGTTCAGGCCCAGGAAATTATTATGAGGATCAACACCAGTAAAGACACGTCTATTCAGAGCGGTCCCGAGGAAGCTGAGTCTGTTGACGAATGCGAGAAGCTTGAGGTGGATCGAACGGCAACGTCCACACCAAATATGGTTGCGATGAAGTCTGATAAAGAGAACCACAGAGACTACAGCACCTGGGCGCTAGTTAAATTTGGTTGGGAGATGAATACAGGCGAGCACATGACAATGGCAATCGGATTGATCGTCAGCTTCCTCGTTGGCTGCGACCCGGCCATCCAAGCCATTTTCATGGGAAACTCGATTAACTCCCTTCTTTCACCAGGCACATCGCTAAGTGGTCTGGGCATAGGCTTCTGGTGCTGGATGTTCTTCATGCTTGGTCTCGTGAATTTGTTATTCCACTTCGTTCGAGGGTTGATGCTCTCTAAAGGCTCAGCCCGTCTGATTGGGAACGTGCGTCAGCGTGCGTTTGCTGCCATGCTTCGTCAAGATATAGAGTTCTACGATAGTGATATGGTCACTTCTGGCGCCCTCGCGAGCTTTCTGTCATTGGAATCAAACGGTCTGGCCGGCTTGAGTGGTTCCACCCTTGGCACGATCGTCAGCGCCGTGGGCTCCATTTTTGTTGCGATCATTGTCGGATGCGCATTTGGCTGGAAGCTAGCCCTTGTCTGCACTTCCACGATTCCAATTGTCCTTGCGTGCGGTTACTTCCGAATCAAGGCAATCATTAGTATGGAGAAGCGCACAAAGGGGAGCTCAAATGCCGCATCCTTTGCGTGCGAAATTGCCTCTTCTATCCGCACTGTCGCTACTCTCTCGCTCGAGAAGCATCTCCTTCACGAATACCATGGCAAGCTCGGCGACCAAGCCAGAGACAACCTCAGGTTCATGAACATCTCTGGCGGTCTGTTTGCCGTATCGGAAGGCTTAACCTTGCTTATCCTTGCTTTCGTATTCTGGTATGGCGGTCGCTTGATGCTCGCGCAGGAATACACAGTCTTGCAATTCTTTATTATCTACCTCGCCATCATAGGCGCAGCCCAAAATGCGGGTGCCATCTTTACCTTCGCTCCCGATATGGGCGAGGCACGCAAGGCTGCTGCCCTCTTGAAGTCCTTTATCAATCGCGTTCCCAAGATCGATCACTGGTCTACTGATGGCAAAAAGGTCAACGCTTTGAGCGGTAAAATCCAGTTACAAGACGTGCGCTTCACATATCCGGGAAGACCGGATCATCGCGTTCTACACGGTGTCAGTATCCGCGCCGAGCCAGGACAGTTTGTTGCGCTTGTAGGCGCAAGTGGAAGTGGCAAAAGTACGGTCTTGCAGCTTCTCGAACGCTTTTACGACCCAACCAGTGGCGCCGTATTTGTCGACGAAGTGAATCTAAAAGACTATAACTTGCAAGACTATCGAGCTCAGCTGGCGATTGTAAGTCAGGAGACGACGCTGTACACCGGAACAATCCGTGAGAATGTGCTCGCCGATAAAGAGGATGTGTCTGACGAGGCAGTCATCCAGGCGTGTAGGGATGGTAAGTGCATATAATAGCGCCACGTGGCACCAACACTGACAAAAGCAACAGCTAATATCTACGAATTTGTCATGTCCCTCCCCGATGGCTTCAACACGCTCGTCGGCGCAAAAGGCTCTCTCCTATCCGGCGGCCAACGCCAACGAATAGCCATCGCGCGGGCCCTCCTGCGCAATCCCAAAGTCCTCCTCCTTGACGAAGCCACATCCGCGCTTGACTCGGCATCCGAGCGCGTGGTTCAAGCCGCCTTGGACCTGGCCACCTTGGGCCGCACGACGATTGCGATCGCGCATCGTTTGAGTACTGTTCAACACGCCGATGTCATTTATGTGTTTGACCAAGGGAGTATTGTAGAGAAGGGAAGACACGATGAACTCATGGAGAGAAAAGGGGTTTATTGGGAATTGGCGAGGCTGCAGGCGATGGATGCGCCGCAAAACTAGAGTATTGCTGGTTTTGGTTTTGGATTTTCTTGTATAGAACTCGTAGACTAGAATTGGATCATCTCCAGAGGATCAAGACTCGCGAGGCTCCCAATGGGAAGCATAGACGAGAATAGCTCTGCAACCGCCGCCATTCAGCACGTAGTCCAGACTATTGTGCAAAAGAGGAGTTTGGGCTCCGTCGCCGCTCTCGTGTTGATGTCTCACAGCCACATATCTATTGCTAGCAAAGAACATTCCATCCACGTGTCATGTTGTGTAGCTTGCTCGTAGATCTTGTCGATCCGTCTATGTACGGGCCGCAACTGTGACACCACAGGTACCAAGTCTATTTCGATAAGGGGGGGTCTCCAAGAATTAATTTCTCGCCTTTCTTTTCTTAGCAATTTACTTGCTTTATTTATAGTCATAAGTTGCGTTTGTGGGATTTCCTGCTCGGAAGGATTGTTACGCCGTCCCATCCTTACGCCGTCAGCCTCGGTCGGGGCCAGGCTAAATCTTGGCGTGCTTCCGTATCACATCAGCTTGAGAAGGTTAAGCAAGGTAGATTGACATATTTTGGTTATTTCTTCCAGGGCGCCATATCAGATCCTACAATCTTAGACTATAGGGCCATATTTTATATCTCCCGACTTTCATTTCCTCCTCTTTTACATAATAGATAGCTGGCAATCTCTCGTCTCATAATCAGTAACCACTTCGAAATACAATTGTATTTTCCACCGCATTCTGTATAGCTCAGCGATTATGACCTCCTACGAGAGCTTCTCTCGGCGGCAGGAGTTGTGCCATACTTTGCTTATTGAGCTTCTGGCGTGTGTGGTTCTTTTCCTCATTGACTTCAGCGGCTTACTGACTCCTGCCAGGCACCAGTTCTGCTCGCCGGTGAGATGGACGGAGACGCAAGACCTGCTACTGTCGAGCTTTGGAACGCGAAAGACGGTAGAGATTGGGTAAGTATGTATTTACGAACTACATGCGATTCATATAATGACTTTACACCCTGACCTTTAGCCCGGCGGCGACGCTGACGACCATGATGAAGCGGACGCGAGACCTCGTGTACCGCCGCTACGATACTGCGAATTCGATCTCACGTGAATTCCTGTCGCTGAAGCAGAATCGCGATGATGTATACTATGTGAGGCAGGAGAAGGCATTGAAGGCTGCTACTGTAGGTGCACCGAACAGGGAAGCGGCAATATCCGCGCCTGCCCTTGCACCGAGCGAAGGCCCGGCTGCCCTGCCGCTTGTCAGCCATCTACAGAGTCTGGTTCCCACACCCACTTCTGCGACTCCCATTGAAGATGCACCTGTTCAGGCGAAGGATATCGTTGCTACGATTGTTTCTATTGCGCTGAAGAAGCCGGCAAAGGGCATTGCATTCGACCAGTCAGTCAAAGCTCTTTCGGGAGGTGAGCGATGATGCGTTACAACTGAATGGTATGCGACGGCTAACAAATGTAGGACGCTCAACCCTTCAGAATGAGATTACAGGAGATTTGGACGCTGAGTTTGGCTTAGTACCAGATGGCGCAGATGAGCTACCGCTGAGCGACCTCGTCTCGATTCTCCAGAAGAGTTTCATTGGCTCTCTGGGCAAGTGCACCAAGTCGCTGGTCGACAGGGTTTTCAGCGCGAAGATGCCGGGTGGCTTCAATCAGTCAAAGGTCCGCGAAATGCTGCAAGCCGATGGATTCGCCGCAGGTCGACAGGACTCCATCCTGCTGATGGCCATCCAAACCCCACCAGCGGCGCGTCTCGGTTCTGAAGCTGAAGCGAATGAATTTTGGTCGGCCACAACAAAGGCTTACGTTTCTGCTGCCGGCATCACTATTAACAAAACTGCTGGCGCAGTCGCCCAATCTCCAGTCTTGCCCGCTGTTGACCCCAAGGCCTTGGATGCGCTGAACAAGCGTTCTAACGATCTTCATCGTGAGGTCTGTGAGGCATATGCTCGCCATCTCGGTGACAACAAGAATGCAGCAGGTGAGGAGCTTGCGCAACTCAAGAGCGACATGCAGAGTATGCAAATCGAGCTTGATCTGTGGAACCTCGAGCACGGAAACGAATACGCCAACGGAATCAAGCCATCCTTCGACAAAAGGAAGGTGCGAGTGTTCGATTCCTTCTGGAACTGGGCTCTGCAAGACTTATTTAAAATTTACCACGGAGTCCGCCAGGGTGATTTGCGCCTTGGGTCGGATGAGGTTGCACGACGCCGCCACCACGTTCTCAACTGCTCCAGCAAGCGCTTGATAAGCGTTCTGGTGCACATGATCGACGACATGAAGAAGCAGTCCGCTTGCTCCATCGCTGTCGAGCTTTGGTTCGAGAACCTGCTCGAGGACTGCACTATCGCCATGAAGAAAGCACCTACGTACATCGCTGACAAGATAATGACAGCACCTCGCACCACCATCGATGCTAATGGCGCTATCAAATTCATGGAGACAGCTGCTGCGTGCGCGCGCTCGACCGCTCTTGCTTTTGCTATCACCGCCAAAGCCGAGGAGTTCGAGGATGGCCTCATCTGTGGCAGCGGTAAAGGACCTCTACCCACCCACATGGGCTTGGGGCCAATGCCTCCTACGCCTTTAAGGACCCCAAGTAATTCTTCCAAGTCTGAGCTCAATTGGTTTCCAGACTCTCCGCCGGCACGTAACACCTACCATCTCAAGATCCAGCAGAAGTCGAATGGGTCCTGGAACGATTCGGAGGAGCTGAGCACGCAGTATGGTGGCATTCTCGACCGAGCCATCTCGACAGGACTTGGCTTCCAGGGTAAGAACGTCCTTGTCACTGGTTCTGGTAAGGGCTCGATTGGCGCGAACATTGTACAAGGTCTCTTGTCTGGAGGCGCCAGGGTCATCGTGACTACCAACTCTTACACTAAGGCCACCAAGTTCTACCAGAAGATGTTCTCAGAGTGGGGTGCTAAAGGCTCCTGCCTCATGGTCATCCCATACAATGCGGGCAGCTCCAAAGACGCAGAGGCCCTTGTGGAGTATATCTACAGTCTTTCTGATGCCGAATGGGATCTTGACCACGTTGTTCCGTTCGCGGCTATCTCCGAAACTGCCAACGGCATTGAGCTCGGGCCGAAGTCCGAGTTGGCTCATCGCATGATGCTTACAAACACTCTTCGTCTACTTGGTGCAGTGAAGAAGGCCAAGGAAGCGCGCTACATCATCACCCGACCAGCCCAGGTCATTCTGCCGCTGTCGCCCAACCACGGTGTTTTCGGTGGTGACGGTCTCTACTCAGAGTCGAAGCTGGGCCTCGAGGGCCTTCTGAACAAGTGGCATACCGAAAACTGGTCTGAGTACCTGTCATTGTGTGGTGCTGTCATCGGATGGACCCGTGGGACTGGTCTTATGAACGATAACAATATAGTGGCAGAGGGTGTCGAGGCACTCGGTCTCAAGACTTTCTCTCAGGATGAGATGGCCCTCAATATCATGGGTTTGATGGCTTCGCCAGTCCTTGAAGCAACTCACATGGAGCCACTCCTTGCTGAGCTTAGTGGCGGAATGAGTGTGATGCCGAACCTCAAGGAACAGATTACCGCCATTCGTAAGAAGCTTTCTGACACCAGCTCCAGCCGCCGTGCTCTTGTCAAGGAGCAGAAGGCAGAGTTCGATATGCCTCTTCTGACGTCAAAGTCCACCACGCTTGCCCCCTTTAAGAAGCGTGCCAACATCAAGTTCGACTTCCCCAGGGTCTTGGACTACAGCTCTAAGATTGAACAACTTTCCGCCTTGGAAGGTATGATTGACCTCGAAAAGGTACGTTCGTACTGATATGCCTTGGAACTGCTGAATTATTTGGCAGAACTTGCGGGTTACCTTTGAAACCTAAAAGATTCTCCAGCTACTCTAGACCAATCTACGACACTCCTCTTCAGTTGACCATTCTACTAACTGTACCACCTATAGGTTGTTGTCGTTGTTGGCTTTGGCGAGGTTGGACCTCATGGCAGCTCTCGTACTCGATGGCAGATGGAGTCTTCTGGCCAATACACCCTTGAAGGCATTATCGAGATGGCTTGGATGATGGGACTCATCGTGTACCAGACCGGCGAAGGGCAATCCTACAGTGGCTGGATTGAAAAAGACACCAGGAAGCCTATCAATGATGACGAGATCAAGGAGAAGTACGAAGAGCATATACTGAAGCACAGTGGTGTGCGTGTCCTGGACGCTCGATCCCTTGATGGCCCCAATCCTGCAGCGCGACAAGTCCTTCACGAGATTGACATTCAGCATGACTTCACCCCTTTTGAAGTTTCGAAAGAAACGGCCGCGGACATCCTTCGCGAGAATGGTAACAAGGTCACTGTCAAGCCCAACCCTGATGGTGATACCTGCGTCGTCACGCTACACAAGGGCGCTCGCCTTATGGTGCCGAAGGCTCTGGCTTTTGACCGCACTGTTGGTGGCCAAGTTCCTACCGGTTGGTGTGAGTAGTTTCCTCGATTAACTTCAGCGTCTACTGACTCTTGACAGGCGCAAAAACATATGGCATCTCCGTCGACATCGTCAACCAAGTTGATCCTACCACCCTGTACGCCTTGGTCTGTACCGCAGAGGCTTTGTTGTCGGCCGGGGTCACTGATCCGTATGAATTCTACAAGCATATCCATGTCTCTCAGCTGGGTGTATGTGTAGGCTCAGGCTTTGGCGGTACTGCATCACTGCAAGGTATTTACAAAGAGCGTTTCATGGGCAAACCGGTGCAGAACGACGTGCTAGCCGAGTCCTTTATCAACACCGGCAACGCATGGATCAATATGCTGTTGCTCTCTTCCTGCGGACCCAATATTACACCAGTCGGCGCTTGTGCTACTGCTTTGGAGTCGCTGGATGTCGGAGTTGAAGTCATTACTAGCGGTAAAGCCAAGGCAGTCTTTGTCGGCGGTTACGATTCCCTCACTAAGGACATCGCCCATGAGTTCGCAAAAATGAAGGCGACTATCAACACTGATGAGGACTTTGCTCATGGCAGGACGGCCCAGGAGATGTCTCGTCCAGCGACCTCCACTCGCAGCGGTTTCGTTGAGTCTGAAGGCTCCGGCGTCCAGCTGCTCACCAGCGCGAAGCTCGCTATTGAGATGGGATTGCCCATCCACGGTATAGTTGCGCTGACTCGTACCGCAAGTGACAAAGCTGGCAGGTCGCTCCCTGCTCCAGGCCGCGGTACCATCAACTTTAGCGGCGCTTCTAAGAGCAGCTTTGATTCCCCACTGCTCAACATGAGCTATCGCAAGCGCCAGATTGAGCTCCGGATGTCCCAAATCATGGAGTACGAGCACTCAGAGATCGAATGCCTCAACGATGAGATTGCTGGATACAAGATTGGCTCTGTCGACTTCAACGTTGACACATACCGCCAACATCGCTTGGATGCAATCACCATCGAGATTAAGAAGCAGCGCTGCGACGTTCTCAATAGCTACGGGAACGAGTTCTGGAAGCGCGATTCGAAGATCTCACCCATGCGCGGCGCCCTTGCCACCTGGGGTCTTACTGTTGATGACATTCAGGTTGCTTCGTTCCACGGCACCTCTACGATTAAGAACGAGCTCAATGAGTGCGGGGTCATTCAGGAGCAAATGGCACAGCTTGGACGAACGAAGGGCAATCCAGTCCTCGCTGTCTTCCAGAAGCACCTAACGGGCCATCCCAAAGGCGCGGCAGCTGCGTGGATGCTGAACGGTGCTTTCCAGATTATGAACACAAACATGATACCTGGGAACAAAAACGCTGATAATATCGATAATGCGCTCGAGAAGTTCGACTACATCGCATTCCCCAGCGAGACAATCCATACTTCTCAGGAAGTCAAGGCCGTCCTTGTCAGCTCCTTCGGTTTTGGGCAGAAGGGTGCACAGGCAATTGTCATTCATCCGAAGTATCTGTTTGCTGCCGCTGGCAGCGAAGCATATTCAACGTACCAGGAGAAGGTCCGTAGGAGGCAGAACAAAGCCTACCATCATTTCCACAAGTCGATAATGACGAACACTATGTTTCAGGCTAAGGATGACCCACCTTATGCTAGGGAGCAGGAGGCAGAGTTTCTTACCAACCCTGATGCGAGATTGCCGATGAACTTGGAGCTGTAATGGAGTGGTACTTATTTTCCTGCGTTATATTGAGTTTCTACGCTGTACACTTTGCAGGTTGTAGCCGGCGTTGGATGGACGTCAAGAAATCCTTGCATAACGTATGAGTTATGCAGTCTCTCATGCTCCATCACTACTACTTTCGGCCTATACTTGCTCCAGCGATAACACAGTTTATTCGAAAGAGTCCATAAAGTCAAAGTCAAAGAGACTTCTATTAAATTAACACAGACAAATGTGATTAAAAATGCGAGTAGCGGATCAACAGAGGATTCAAAGTGCAGCCAATTCACAAAACTGTTAAATATAGTGAGGCTGGATTTGGAATTTACGTAGCATGAAAGGAAGTGCTCCGAAAATGATGAATGTGCATACGAGATTTAGACTAGGGATTCTATCGGTATGTTCGTTACTCGAAAGGAGGTTCAATAGGCTTAATTTGATAGCCACAGCAATTATCATGCTGCTAATGCTGACCAGCACGTCTTCATCACCCGCTGTTTGAGCAGCGCGAAGATCCTAACACCCCTCTGTATCTTGTCCCGTCTTAATATTTCCGAGGTGAAATTCGATATAGAGTTTCATTGGAGAGGTCTTAGGATATGCGGACAATGAGCTCGATCGGTGTATTTTACTTTCTTATGGTCTATGTAACGTTTTAATTGTGTCCCTGCGAGTAGTGCAGTCTTCCCTATAGTTATGGATACGTAAATCATGAAATTTATCCAAGTTTAAACTGGTCTATTGCACGTGAAATGAGACATTTGCGAGAGAGGACGGAAACTTGCAACGACGTATTGCTATATATGATTCAACATCGCGTTGGAAACACCGGTCGTATCTTCGCAAATCATCTGCAAGTTGGAGCTTATCCAAATCCAAAGCATCATTCCAGACTGGGTTATGGGAAGTAATTAGTCATTAGGTTACGTGATGGGACGAACTAGGTACTTTACTGACATCGCAGAAATGAATGTGCAACCAGCGGTTCTTCCGGAGAATTGTGCGTATAGCATGACTCCAGCTCAAGGCGGCCATTATTGGGTGGTGTTCATTGGTATCATCGGATCATCAGCATCAAGATCTTGAGGCCATCTAATTGACGCGAGCCGCGAAAGTCGAAATCACTGGTTATATGTTAGAGCCAATCTTCAGATTCCATGCCTTCATCTTTATTTGAATATACAAATTATGAGCATCAATGATATGCTTGGCAATGCTGATTTTCGGACATTGGATGTGGATCATTATTGAGGGGGATCATCAGTATCATTGTTTTGAGGCCACCAATCGTCAACTCAAGAAAATATTGTTTATTGCACTAGGCTGGAAGCCTAGGACTTCTATAAATACTACTACACCACGCTGTATTGCTTTTCTTGTCCCTATCCCTATTTTTGTAATTACCGCCACTATGGGAGAAAGTACAAAGACAACGCGGATGACTAGATTGCCTATACTAGTGTGTCCTATTGCAGTTTGTCGTCTTCCTATTGAAGAGCGTCCTATTGCAGAATGTTATCCTACTCGCCTATTGTCTCTAGAACAGCCTGCTCTACTATTGCTCGTCCTACTCGCCTATTGTCTCTAGAACATGCTCCCTCCTGTACCGAGAAAGAATTCTGGTCCGCAGGACTGACAGAGATTCCATCATTTGCTTGCAATCCGTGGGACTTATACGAGCCGTTTTTCAAGCTCAGCTCAGGGATGAGGCTAGTCCTCTGCAATGATAGAACGGCAGTGCGAGAGATTAGAGACTTCAACATTGCACCTCGAAACTTGCTTGCAATCCGTGGGACTTATACGAGCCGTTTTTCAAGCTCAGCTCAGGGATGAGGCTAGTCCTCTGCAATGATAGAACGGCAGTGCGAGAGATTAGAGACTTCAACATTGCACCTCCAAACGAATCTCCATACATCTCAATACGGCATAAAAACTTTGTTAATATCTACGAGACATACTTGTTTAAAGGGAAATCCTCTGCTATTGTTGAGTATGTAGGGCTTTTCCTCGAAGACCTACTGCAAAAATCCATTTGTTTCTCGGAGCCTGAGATAGCATATATTATCAGCCAAGTAAGTCGAGCACTGTCTTCCTCCTATCCTACTGACGTAGTAGGTTTTGGCCTGCATAAGTTTTATCTGGTCAAGGAAACTCGGTCACGTCCGTATATCCACACGAAATATTCAGTTGTCTATAAACGGCGAGGTCAAGCTTGGTAAGCTTCTTAAACCGATGCAATTTCATTGACTGAATACTTGCAGAGATCACGCGACTTCTCCTAAAGACCACAGCTCGGCAGACATGGATTCTTTGAGGGTTCTCGTGTTACAATTGATGCGTGAGACGGTTGAGACTTTGAACTCTGGAGAAGGAAATTGGTCGGCCGAGGCGATCAGTTTTGTAGAGGCAATTTCTTGGGCATCTCCATATGAACTCTCCGATGTTAGTTTCGCAATCTATGCTTCCAATTCCTGCTAATTCCAATTAGCACGTCTTCATCGCCCGCTGTTCGAGCAGCGCAAAGATCCTAACGCCTCTTTGTATCCTGTCCCGTCTTGATATGTCCGAGGTGAAATTCGATAAAGAGTTTCAGTGGAGAAGTTCTAGCATATGCGAACAATGACCTTGACCGGTTTATTTTGTATTCTCATGTCCGATGGAACGTAGTCTTCCATATTGTTATAGATGCATAATCGTGAAAATTATTCGAGGTTGAACTTGTACATGGGATTGGGACATATGCGGGAGTTATTAACGGACCGTGCAAATAAATTAGACTTACATGCACCAGTTACTCCCAAACATTATTATGGGTTCCCAATCTCAGATCACCTTTGGCAGGCATTTTTAATTAGCTATATCAAGGTTC
>JPKE01000134.1:0-34749 GCA_000750995.1 Pseudogymnoascus sp. VKM F-4520 (FW-2644) | reverse complement strand
TCTTATCAAAGTTGTAGATATCTGCTTCATAGATTCCATATTTCGCAATTGTGTTGCACAGAAGCTCAAACCAACTACAGCCCGTCTGAGCTTGTTACAACCATAGCAGTTGAGATAACACCCATCATAAACCCAGTCTCATCAAAGTTGTAGATATCTGCTTCATAGATTCCATATTTCGCAATTGTGTTGCGCAGAAGCTCAAACCAACTATGGATGACTTCTGGGTCCTTGCACTTAGCCCTCTGGTAGTTGTATTTGCGCTGGAAGCGTGTCCGAAGCTCTATACGCCGCTTGACAAATTTTGTAGCCCACTGCGACCCAACGCGTGGCGGGTCGCGTATGTCCGAAGCTCTACACGCTGCTTGACAAAGTTTGAAGCCCAACGCGACCCAACGAGTGGCGCGTTGCGTGTTGCAAGTAGTCGATTCGCCATATCTTCAACAACAGACATCTGCAGAGGAAATCCTTTAATAGCTAGGTCGAGGATATGTTGAACAATCACTGATTCCTCTAGATCGGTCAGTTTCCGTGAATTGGCTGGAATATCGCATCGTGAAGGTATACCAAGCTTTCGGCGACAGAGCTTCTCATGGTTTACAGAATAGATCTTTCCTGCAGCTCGAGCACTTAGACTTGGGTTATTCTGCATAGCCTGGAGGGCTAAGATAACGTTCTTTTCGTCGCTTTTTAGAGGCATCATTTATGGTGGAGAAATTTAGCAATTGGTTAAGTGGTTGCGTTGACGCGTTTTGGTGTGGCTTTCGCTTGTCTGTGGCTTTCGCTATACACGTACGTTACTTCTAGACGCTACTGATACTAGCGCATGGAAGTATCTTTACATACAAATTTGGTGTGGTGGTACTTGTTGGCGCTTTCGCTTGTTTGGCACATTCGCTATACATGTACGTTAGCCTTCATTCCAAACTCAATTGCAGCCACCATTCCCGCCGTGTTTAGAAACAGCCTCTTCTCCTCGACCTGCGCTGCCGAGCTCTCCCACAAGGCCAGCCACTCTCTTGTAGCGCAGTATACAGGATCCCTTCGACGGGGGGAATTGGCTGCGAAAGAGGAAGGAAGGGGGACTTTAATTCATCGATCTGATGCCGAGTTAATCGTTCGCCTAATAATCCGTCCCCACACACGAAAGTGACTCGAGAGCATTACATCACCGCCCTTCCTTCTTCACCCATCATCGGCTTAAATATCGTCCACCTTCCCCCGTCACCACTTCCCATAGACTCCTGGCTTCGCACTCGACCCGTTCAATACCGTATCCGTGGGTCCGCTAGCTACCCTGTGCTCGTCTAAGTTAATTACCCGTCAAGAAACTCCTCCGCCATAGCAATCATGAGTCCAACAAAGGTTGGCATCAACGGTTTCGGCCGTATCGGCCGTATCGTCTTCCGAAATGCCATCGAGAATAATGAAATCGATGTCGTCGCCGTGAACGACCCCTTCATCGAACCCCACTACGCCGTGCGCCCCCCCCCTCTCTAGTTATCGGATCGTGGATACAGCTGTGTATTATATATATATATATATGCATACATTATCTATGGACGCTGACATCTCTCTCCCCCCCGCAGGCATACATGCTGAAGTACGATTCCACCCACGGCCAGTTCAAGGGCGACATCAAAGCCACAGAGTCCGGCTTGGAGGTCAATGGCAGGGCCATCAGGTTCTACGCCGAGCGCGACCCCGCCAACATCCCATGGCGCGACACAGGCGCGACCTACATTGTCGAGTCCACCGGTATCTTCACTACCACCGAGAAGTCCAAGGCACACTTGAGAGGCGGGGCCAAGAAGGTCATCATCTCCGCTGCCTCTGTTGACGCCCCTATGTATGTGCTGGGTGTCAACGAGGATACCTACAAGTCTGATCTTGAGGTCGTCTCTAACGCTTCCTGCACTACCAACTGCCTGGCTGTCCTCGCCAAGGTCATCCACGATGAGTTCACTATCGTTGAGGGCCTCATGACTACTATCCACGCCTACACCGCTACACAGAAGACTGTCGACGGCCCGTCTGGAAAAGACTGGCGCGGAGGTCGTGCCGCGGCCACTAACATTATCCCCTCTAGCACTGGCGCAGCCAAAGCTGTCGGAAAGGTCATCCCAGCGCTTAACGGCAAGGTAACCGGGATGTCTATGCGTGTGCCTACCTCTAATGTCTCTGTTGTTGACCTGACCTGCCGCATCGAAAGGGGCGCTTCCTATGACCAGATTAAGGCAGCTATTAAGAAGGCTGCGGATGGTGGCCTTAAGGGTACGCTGCTATACTGTATTTTCTATCTGAGCTCACTGACTTACACGTACAGGCATACTCGCCTACACTGAGGACGATGTCGTCTCTTCTGATTTGAAAGGTAACAACCACTCTGCCATCTTTGATGCCAAGGCCGGTATCTCCCTCAATGACAACTTTGTCAAGTTAGTCGCGTGGTACGACAACGAGTGGGGCTACTCCCGCCGTGTCGTCGACCTTGTCAACTACATTTCCAAGGTTGATACCGGTTCCAAGTAGGACATTTCTTTCTTGGGTCCTGCAAGAAGTCTCTGAGTTGCATTCTCTTTGTTGCAGCAACGTTCTGAAAGGAAGGCCTTGATGGGCGAGGAATTAGACTATACAGTGTCCGAAGGTATGATTCAGTTTGGCTAGCCTGTTCTGTAGCTTATAAATAAATGGCATGCTCTGAAGAAATTCTCTTTCTGCATCGTGCCTGGACAATTGCCCTCTTACTGATAATTCGGCCCATCAAACCGTGGAGAAGCCGGGAGAGGGTACTTACGCCACGGTATGATCCTTGGTCCTCCTTTTATCAGATTTGTATACTATATGCATCCTATTTATTGCCAGTCTGCTAACAAAAGAGTAGGCGCTCAAAGGCCGGACGGCGAGACCGGTATGTTAAAGGCGCTAATGGTGATCCCGTCTCGGTCCCGACGGAGGAACCCTTGGTACTGCCATCAGCGAGATCGCCCTAATAAAGACGTTGAACATAGTCTTCCTGTATAGTGTTATCCACGGCGAAAATAATCCCATGCTAGTCTTCGAGCTCATGGATAAAGAGAATCGCGCGGCTTAGATGAAGACATAAGAGAGTCAGGGCCCTACCCGCATTTTTAGCATCCTCCTCGATACATTCTCCCACGAAGTAATCCAATCATAGGAGCTTCGGCAGCTTTTCGTGTCCTCTTTGGATCGATATGTATGAGTCTGGGCGCCAAAGGTCAGAAAGTCTGATATAAAGGAACGGCAGTTCCTGAGAGGAGCAAATCATGATTAGAGCGATGATATATCATCGATTCAAAGCAATTTATGTGCTTAGTTCCCGAATTCCAACTGATCGCTCTACGGCAAGCGACGTACTTCGATTTTCAGTCCAATGTGTGCTCGAGGCTTTCCCGAGTTTCTCGCAGATCAGCATTGCGTCCCTTAGCTACACGGTGTATCCTTTTCTTGGTCCAACCGTTAGATTTCAACATCCTCCCAATACTCTGAGTTGATACCTGTATGTCAAACTCGTCTAGCAGGAACAGTGCCATCTCGTCCTGATACAAGCTTCGAGGTCATCCGCCGACGTTAGAAGGGGCCCTGGTAGAGCTATACTGCCGAATGTTCGATTTTATTGCATAAACAGAACGGGCGCTGCATTCTGCAACTCCTGCTATTTGGTAAGCTTTAAACGACTTCCTTCGTAGCATATCGTTAATCAGCGAATGCTGTGACTGCGCAAGTTTCGGCGCCATTCTCGATACTGAGCTTTCTTAAGCATAATGTTTGCAAAATCTGTCATCGCAAAAGATGTTGAAGAGGACACCTCTCATGTTGTTGAGCCCCAAGACAAATGCAGCCGCAGTACAGAGAATGGAAGTACCTAGTACTTGATTGTACCTCTCACGTGCTAGATACATTACATGGGTACAATGTTGCTAACTGTATCAGTACTAATACGATGACGATTCTCAGCTAATTAAAAAAACATATAGAGTTTAGACTGAAGCTGGTTTCGAATATTAGTGTATCGTTTTATTTCTTATAAAGATTCTAACTGTCGAGTAGGGCGGAAGGTCCCTGCTAGTCTTAATACAGAAGGACCTTACCAGAGGGTAGCCCTTTAGCTTACTCATGATCGGTAATCTACAAATGATCAGTAATCTAAAAATGCATTTCCGAGAACATTATTAGTACACATAAATCCCCTATCTGTCAATATTGGGCTGTTTCTCATCGTGATTTTTATCATGGCCTCTAGTAGTCACTACACGTATTTCCGCATTTCCAAAGCAGAAGATGGCATTCTCGCAGCTGTCGAAAAATACAAGGAATTGCGCCTTGAAGCACTGAAGCAGTCGCCGACCTCCTTCTCTTCCACTTACGACACCGAAGCTGCCTTTACAAATGATGCTTGGATCTCCCGCCTGAGTGGAGCTGGGAGGGAAACTTTTATTTGTGCTGCGAGCCCTCGAAATCCAACTCCCGAGCATGATGTGTCAGTGCCGTCGAAGACGGAGTGGGTCGCTCAAGTGACCTTGCTAGGTCCACAGCCTCAAGAAGCCTTCGTTCTTCCAGCAGAATCCGGTCAACCGATGCCTGCTTCGGATGAAGAAGAGGAACGATGGCAGATGCTTAGCCTCTTCACACTTCCTTTGCACCGAGGCCAGGGGATTGCGAAAGAGCTATGTCGCGAAGCTCTGGAGTACCTCAAGTCTTACCAAACATGCCCGAAGTATGTTCGAATTCGCCTGATGGTGAAGCCCGAAAACCACACCACAGTGAAGATGTATCGGCAACTTCAATTTACAGAAGTGGGAAAGTGCAGCCTTGCAGAAGCTCTGATTGCAAATGGTGATGGAGAGCTGGTACCCAAGGGGTATCGTGATGACACGAAATACAGTGCTCGGAATGGGCTCATTATGATGGCAGAGCTAATAAGAAGTGACTGATAGAGCCATTTTGAGAAACAAATCATGTGGAAATGTCAAAGTTATGAGACATCATGTTACGAACATGGATCAACCTGCAGGTCAGCTAACTGACCACGTGATGGATAACTGGATATCGAGGGTATGAGAGTTATCCTGATATCCATGATATCCATTGGCACGACACTCACTATATAAGTAGAATAGTTTCTTAGTATAGGAGCTTCGTGCTCAACTCAATACAGTATCTTACCCATACTAGTAACGTGCTATACTTGAACCAGAAGCCTTTGTGACCGAGTCCCTGCCTCACCAACCAACCCAACGCAAGTCAACCATGGCCCGGCGTTACACATTAGCTGTCGAGATTGTAAGAACCTAGAATACTACAGTAGATCTAATCAATGGTTCATATATAAGAAGGAACTGAAATCGTCATTCCAAGCATCAAATAGCGAAAAAGATTAGCGGTGATCAAGTCTTGTTCTTAACCCTACCCTAATCCAATGTTTCCATGTGTCTCAGGCCATCAAAGCAACGGTTGGAGCAATGTAAAACAAAAGTTAGTATGCATTATTACAAACTCTATGTCACGTTACACCTAATTTGCTAGTAAAGGTACCTGCAAATTTAGCCCTGGGGTGACGGCCTTCGCTTCCGTGACGGCCTTCGCTTCCGTGACGGCTTTCGCTTCCGACCATGATTAATGACGATATCAAAACTAATGACGATATCAAAACTAATGACGATATCAAAGCCAATGACGAAATCAAAATGTCTTGCATGATGTAGTACAGTATGAGTGAACTATAAATGTTTGTTTCTTGCATCCACGATATGTTTGAATTGATCCCACGACAGCACCTCAAAATCTTTCTAAAGTCCTGAAACATATTTAATACCTGAACATGGCTACCCTCAAAGTCTCAACACTTAAGGTTGGTGACCTTAAGGTCTTTTACCGATCAGCTGGAAACCCATCCTCTCCAGTTCTTCTACTACTGCACGGCTTTCCCTCATCGTCTCACCAGTTTCGCAATCTTATCCCGCTTCTAGCTGAGCGCTACCACGTATTAGCACCAGATCTTCCGGGCTTTGGATTTACTACTGTTCCAGACGGCTACAACTACACTTTCTCGAACTTCGCCAAAGTGATTGGTTCTTTCCTCGATGCTCTTTCTGTCACCAAGTTTGCTATCTTTATATTCGACTACGGTGCCCCAACAGGACTACGTCTGGCTCTCGATCGCCCGAATGACGTGACCGCCATCATCAGTCAAAATGGGAACGCTTACGTTGAAGGGCTTGGCGACTTCTGGGCCCCTATTAAAGCGTACTGGTCGTCAGGCAGTAAGAAAGACAGAGAGATCGTCCGTGATGCTCTACTGACTTTCGATGCAACAAAGTGGCAGTACGAAAATGGAGCTCCTAATCCGGAAGCTGTTGCCCCGGAAACGTATCATTTAGATTACGCACTGATGTGTCGCCCTGGCAACAAAGACATACAGCTGGATATTTTTAAAGATTATGCGACTAACGTTCCTATATATCCAAAATTTCAGGAGTATTTCAGGACCAGTGGGGTTCCAGTTCTGGCAGTGTGGGGGAAGAACGATGAGATTTTTGTGCCTCCTGGAGCCGAAGCATTTAGGAAAGATGTGAAGAATGTGGAGATTCACCTACTGGATGCGCCTCATTTTGCTATTGAAACACGAGAGAAGTTGTTTGCGGATTTGATCTTGGCGTTTTTAAAGAAAAACGGGGTCTGAGTTTATACTGAAATCTAGATTCGGAAGTCAAATCAACGCAACATTTTGCACGGTCTAGTTAGTTCCTGTAATGTTATTCTTGGCTTTTAGAACTAAAAAAAGCTTCCTATAATAATCAACTGAATGAACATTGCGCTTAAGGACAAACAATGAAGTTATACTACTAGCTGGTAGCGATTAGAAAATGCCATACTATTCTGTCTTGTTACATATTCTTGCCTATTGAATAAACCAGCTGCTCAATTGTCCAATGAGGAGGGCCTCCAGGTCTCGCAATCTTTCTGGTTGGTTTGTGAGCTATGAGCTGTCGTGGTTGACGTATTAACAACATTCTTAATCTGCCGTTACTGAAAGCTACCTCAAAGCACGGGCCAAAAAATCATGCACTCTGGTTTGATCTTGTTTGGGTTCGTCGTAAGTTTCTCATCCTTATGCGAAGCACCTCTGAGAACTTTCGTGCTCGTCTTTCTTCTGCATTTTGCCTTGTAGCTTGCACCGCGCTAGTGCCTAATTATGCGGTAAGACCATTTTGGCTTTTCGTGCAGACCATATTGATGGGTGGTAGTGATTGAGGTGGTGGTGGTCTGGTTGTTTAGTGGTTGTGTTGACCGAGATGGGTCACTTATTGGGGCATCGAATGCATGAATCTATGAATTGAATTGATTGATTGAAGAGTGACGGCTGTGGAATTGGACTTGTGAATAATGGCAGTGCTTCTAGCGGTGCGGGTTGGACCTCAGGTACGCGACTTCCTGGGATGTTATGGAACAAGTCATCGTGTAAGGTCTGGTCTATTGGTAAAGCTATGGAATGGCGATATATATACTTGTGGTCCTGTGTCTCCATGGCTCCTTCCATCAACAGTCTCAGTTGGGCGTTCGGTAGGAATCACTGGAGCAGTCAACCAACTGATATTTCAGGAATGTGGCTTCAATAGAGTATATTGTCTGAAGAACAACGTCCTGAGCCAGCTTCAGCATGTTGCACTCGGTGAGTAAACTAAGCCTAAATAGTTCTATATCTGAGACACGCATGCATGTGAGAATATCGAACACGTGACATGAACAGCTTCAGTCCCAACTGAGAAACAGCCATGGGTCGTAACATGGAAAAATTCAAGTTGAGACGCGGGGCAGAATTACAATATTCCGGAGTGGGATCTAAAGTCTCCCCATAAACATAAGATCGGAAGGATCGACCGCTTTCGAATGTTACAATTCCCCAACCCAAATGAGACACCCAACCGTATTTAAATATATGATTAATAGGCTTTAGCTGAAAGAATTAAAAGAATCGTTTTGTCTTTGGATTCTGGCGATAGAGGGACCCGACTCTTTCATTGCTTTCTCGACGTTAAATTTAACGGTAATGTTTATATCATGAGACTAAGGGGGGAATGTGATTGTATCCGAAGCTTAGTTAAAGCCCTTGCGGATCTCTGTCGTGCATGTTCCGACCAGACCCAACCACGAATATATCAAATTCGCGTATGGGTTGCGCACCCACGAGTATACACATTTGCAAATAGGTTGACCAATTCGCGAATATTCGTGGTTGGGTTAGCCCATTCGCGAATGTGGATTCTTCGTGGTTGGGTCGGAACATATGTGTCCCGTCCAGTCGCCAATTGGTGGTTGGCCTAGGCCATTGGTGAATGGCCTAGACCATTGGCCAATTGAACCCATTGGCGACTGGACGGGAACATATGTTTACTTTGAGCCGATTGAGTCAACCTTACGTCACCTTACATCACGGAGTTGCGTGCTCAAGTGAGACGCGGGAGCAGATAAGAATTCAGCATGACGCAATGAGATTACCGAAGGACGGCTCTAAAAGTACATCAAATAGCGTGGATTGTGTGAGTTGGTGTGCCGCTGCTCAGGCACTTGGCAGAGTCGACGCATCTCATCCTCGCCTCTATGCCACTACGTCGCTGCCTGTATCGAGAACTGGGCGAAGCCCAGAGTTCTGGATTTTATCTATGGCCTTAGTTGTTGGACTCAGTCGGCCAGGACGTGGTTTCCTAATTAGACGATGTAGTAGTAGACTAATATACTACTATTCCTATTTTCCGTAGGTGGCTATTCTTACCGATGGGTGGGCCGGAACATATACGTAATCGCGATGATTCCCTCGCTCCACTTCAACGAAAAGAAGGTTAACCGTTCTAGCTTATGCAACGGGCTGAGAAGTTTTGTCGGTGTAATGTGAGAGGGAAAGGAACAAACTGAGTCTATGATAGACTACCGTCGAATTTTGCTCTTAAAGACGTGGCCTATTATCTGATTCTGAAATACGTGTTTCCATCATCGTCGTCAACGTCAAAAGACCAAACCCAACCCTTTATACGTTCTTACGTCTCTATTTTCACAGCCTGAGATAAAACCCTCATTATGGCCCTTACAGTTGCCGATCTTCTTAAACGCAACAAGTGCATAAACTCGCTATCTGTCAAGTTTTTTATGCTAATTGTTTCTTTAGGGAATTTGCTGCAAGTGCTCATTTCCAGCCCATGCCATTCTTTAGCGAGTTCGAAGAACTTAAGATTGCAACACCAAAGATCGTTATCTGTATGCTCCCTTATGTCCAGTCCCTCTTTACATAGCACTGATATCCAGTAGTGACATGCTGTGATCCTAGATCAAGCCCCGAGAGCTTCTTCAAGCTTAATCCAGGGGGTATGTCCTCTTTCTATTGTTGAACAATTCCAACGTCTTCTAACCAAACCAGAGGGTGTCATTGTCATAAGGAACGTAAACGGTCATGCCGCTCCAATAATTAATGACATTCTTGCTTTGGATGTCTTACTCGGATTTACTGACATTCTAGTCGTGCATCACGATGGTACGTTTTTTCCCTTTTCCCAGCCTGCCACTCTTCATCTCAACTCTCTTCTCTTGAATTTGGGACGGAACGTTAACATCAAATACTTGACTTCAGATTGCGGCGCCACCCATTTCACAAATGCCGGTGTCATAGAAGTTCTGCAGACTAGAATGCCAGCCCATCAAGGCTTGGAACGTATAGATTTTGGAGCCGTCACAGAGTATGTCCTACGCACACTCGTCTCAGTGGACGTGTCCTGACGATATATAACAATAGTATCAAGGAGAGTATCAGAAAAGATATCAACATCATACGAGCCAATCCCTTCATTAGGAAAGAGCTGGCAGATAAAACTATCGGCCTTCATCTTGATATCAAGACTGAATATCTGAGCCCAGTAGACTCATAGGAGGTCAAATGGCAGGACACCGATCAGAGATGGGCATATAGTAAGTCTAACTCGCAGGAATTGAAGAAGTGATGCTGAAGGTGTTTCCAAGTTCGTTTTAGGGACTTTCAACAATACTTGAGATGATGTGGCCCATACTGCGTCAGAGAGACGTGAGTAGCCCGAGTTTTGCAGGAATAGCATCAGATTTAGGTTTCATTCTGCCATATGCAGGAGAACACAATAGCTTTCGACATGAAGCCCCAAATCTTGATTGTACGTTAGCTGCAATACACTGGCCCAAACTGTGCCAAACCCTTCTCACTGCCCCGCCATAACCGTGAACGATAGTACCATCAACTATCAATCAGCGAATGATGGTTAAAAGTACAATAAATCAAATAATTAGCGATGATCCTCAGCCACTAATCGAAGAGACATAACCACGACCTCATGAACACCCATGAATCAAATCAATAATGAATGGCGGGACCTAGACAACCTACTGACCACTACTAGTGGCATCTTTGGAATAGCTGCTGAGCCTCAAACTGGGGCATTTCTGCCTGAGTACAATATCACGCCAGGATATGCGAAATGCTAAGTTTCTCAAGGTCACTGTTGGGTAGAAGCTTCTTTGGAGATTCTATGTGTGGAACATATACTTCAACCCGTCAACATATGAAGGAAGATGTAGGGCATGTTAACTTGGTATTGGCCTCAAAATCAAGTCTGAACTGTAGCTCTGTATTATAGATACTTTTAGGGCTCTTAACCATAGCAACCCCAAATTGATACGTCTCTCATTAAGTTTAGCGTTTAACCTTCCTTATCTTCTAGAATGGAGATAACGGTGAAACCCACGCGAAAGCTATGTGCGGATAACATCTGATCCTGCTGAAAAGCGGACATATGGCCTTCAAATGAACGAAATGTGGGGCAAATTTAATCAACTAAGTTAATGCCGAGTTAAAGGCATACTTCGATCCGCGACCAAAAGCAGGACGTAAGTACAAAATATGACAAGTTCGATTAAGCAGGGCATAACCTGTTCAATTTTGATCAATCAGGTTCAAATGTATTCTTGACCCTTAAGACTCCCCGCACTCTCCTCATGGTATTCTCCTCTCTTTGTAAAGCAACCTCTTGACCACGGCGCATTTGACTTCATTATCTTACACCATATCAAAAAAATTGGAGCTGTGATAAAGCCAGAACGCTTTACAGGAACTGGGCGAAAAACGTGCGAACAATTCTGTACCCGCGTAGATACTCCTCGTAACTGTGGATGTTGTTGAAATCGGCGCTGTAATGTCAAAGTCAGTTGGAAATTTGTGTACGTCATAATGATTTTTTTGGGTGCTGTGACAACGAACCGAGAGGTCATCCAACCGTGGACCTGGTCAGCGAAGTATTCGAGGTAACTGTCTGGGTTGTTGACCTTCAGATTTCGGAACCACTCATCGACGACCTAGAGCCGTAGAAGTTGCTTATCAGCAGGGAAGTTTGCGGCCAGAAGGCTTTGTATTTCGGACGTAAAAGTTAAAAGGTTATGAGGACTTACTTCGGGGACTTCGTCCTGGCTAGGTAAGATGCACATGGGAACGTTAACCTTTTTCGCGTCATCTGTATCCAGCAGAGAAGGGTGACACTGCGCTGCAGCCTTGAATATGGTGCCTTTCTGACAGACTAGCGAGGCGACTTTTCCGCCCCAGCAGAAGCCAAGAATTGCCCACGACTCAATCTCTGGGTGGGTTTTCTGAATATCCGCCATAATAGGAGCGATCAGGGCGACCGTCTTCGGTGGGTCTCCATACCCGCTCATGAAGTCAGAGATTGCCTTGAACTGTTTTGGCAATTTTGGAGGAAAGTTTTGAATGTCTTGAGGGTGGTCTCCCCAGAAGTCGGGCATAAAAACTTGAAATTTGCCAGCATTATCAGGTTGCTGATCGTCGTTGTACGCCAAGATATCGGCACCCTTTAGGGCTTGGATGTAGAGGCCGAAGACGTCGTAGACGATAAATATGCCTCTCTTGGCTCCAGCTGGTCCAGTCTTGTCTATTTTAGGGTAAGAATAAAATTTCAGTATAAGTTGGATCTATGGATAATGGATTTCGTTTTAGCCGGCGGGAAAAAAAGTTCCTCACAAGTTTTTAGGCCATTATAATCCGTATACGCTCCTTTTAGTTCATAGCTGTCTTAGTTCATAGCTGTCGTAGCCTCCTGTAAGTGTCACCGGTGGGCGAGTGCAGCATGCCTTGCTTTGAACCTGCATGGCGTAGCTAGATGTTAGTGTTCGTGATGTCTAATGTTGTAGGGCTGTGGTGAAAGCAGAGGGCTTTTGATGAAAATGCGCGGGCTGCCATTAATTAAAGAGATGTTTATTTCTAGAGCAATTTAATTCAAGCCACAGCTGTCGTCACTATTTGATGTATTTTAGAGTCGTCATCCTCGTCATCTTCGCACTTCCGCTTCACCCCTGACATCACCTCCTCCCCCTCGGAAGTCACCTGTAAAAATGCGTGCTTCGCCTGGCTCGTCGAAACATCTCACCCCGGTCGATGATGGCACTGTTCTTGCCCATGGGGCAAACCTATTCCTATACACAATTCACGATTTTTGTCTTATTTTCGCCCCATGTGGCAAGATTTTTAACCCAAACCCTATAGCCAAAGAGCTGAAAACTAGGTAATATATGCCGCTGTTTGAGTTATGGTAGCCCATCGAAACTAATGACGAAATCAAAATGTTCTACATTTTGTTCTAGTTTCGCTAAGCTACTATAACTCAAACATCGACGAAATCAAAAAGTAGAACAAAATGTAGAACATTTTGATTTCGTCATTAGTTTAGCTGAGCTACCTAGCCCTTATAAAGACATTAGGGTAGAGAGCTAAAGAGACATAAAAGCCTAAACAATATATATGTCTTCATATCTGCTTATATTGACTGTAACTTCTTTAAACTTTACTACAGCTCACCTATAATACACAAAGTCTGTACCGTGATGGATGGTCGCCCGCAGGGCTGCGGGCTGTTTCCCCCCATTTAATTGGCTATTTTCGCTAACGCTCAAATAGCTGAAGGTTAGGTAACCGTTAGCTACCGTTAGCTACCGTTAGCTACCGTTAGCTACCGTTTCCTACCCTTTGCACACTGGCTCCGCTGCGCTGATGACGTCAGCTTCCTACCAGACTGGCTGGTATATATCTGCCAGGCTGCCTGTACGTAGCTCTTTGAGCTACGTCTTGACAATGCTGCCTGACATGCCTATAGTCACTGTACTGTCCGTAGCAATAGAACTGTTCACCTGCCTGCCTGCTTGACGTTTACCAGCCGACCGCCTGCCCGCCGTGACAGTAAGGGGGCGGCCAAGCCTACCGGCCTAGCTCGCTGGCCTAGCCCGCCGGCCAAGCTCACTGGCCAAGCTGGCGAGACACGGTACTCTACTCCGAGCTTAGCTTAGGGGTAGAAAAGTATTTTGTCACAAAGGTTTATCGCCACAACCTCTCCCCCAACACAACTTCCTCCCACCTTATTCTCTTGTTGTTGAGCTGTGGCGTGTTGAACCACCAACTTGATTAAATAACAGATCGATAACGAGTTAATCTCCCTTCTGTTATTGAAGCAAAAATAGCCCCGATCACGAGTTAATCTCCCTGGCTTGATGCGACCAAGTAGGTGTTGAACACGGGCGACTCAATTTCACCCGCAATTCAATTTCACCCATGACTCAACTGCACCCACTCAAATACATACACACAATTTTACGTAAATCTTCTGTCCCCCTCATATGATCCCAGCTAATCAACTGATGACAGTGAATGATATCAACTCTTGCGCTGCGCGTAAAGCGAAAGACAGGCCACCAAATGACTACACTGCACGAGTGGCCAGAGCCACGCCGCATGCTGAAGAAGCTAAGAGATGCTATATACAGACACAAAACCGACATGTACACCATCACACACGAAGAAGTGAATCTCTGCTCCAAGCATATATGGCAGATCCAAATCCGCACGTTGATGCCAAACCGTCTCCAATTCCCAATCGCACAGTCTACGACTCTACACTGTTTTATGACAATAAAGATATACCCGTTCTTCTTTTCGTAAAGAATGGCCTACAAGGCCTATGGACGAGGACCAACAGACCTCGACTGGTTACAGTTGGCCAGGACGCAATTGACTACAACGATATCTATAATACCCCTCCGCCACTGAGGAACAAGGACATGACTCGCCATCCAAAAGATGACTACACCGAAGCTAAAAAGAAATGGGATCTGCTTGGGAAACCTGTCGGAGTCTTTCATTATGCTTTATGGGCTGCGACTGGAAACAAACCAGGCTCACGACAAAAGATTCCCACGCAATACAATCAATACTTATCAGCCGATTGTTACGGATCTCCCCAAGCAGCTTCTCGACAAGAAAAGGTTATACAATTCTTCAGGAGCATCGCCCCCATCATGCAGTCATTAGCAGCATGGTTCCGTGCACTCGATCCTGAACAGTATGAAGCGTACAGAGCACATTTTCAACATCTCGTCAATGTCACACCTTTGAAAATTCTTGAAGTTAGCAACAGTCAATGTTGGCTTGGTCTTGCTGTTCTTCGCAACTTGCAGGTTCATAACCATAAAGACAAAGGAGATGTCAAAGATGGTTGGGTAGCGATGACGTGCTTTGGAGACTTCACGGAAGGGGGTGAACTTTGCTTACCTCAACTCGACCTCAAGTTGCACTTTCGACCTGGAGATGTGATTTTCTTTAGATCTTCAGTGTTGGAACATTTTGTCACAAAGGCAAACGGACAGCGGTCCTCATTTGTTTTGTTTTCTCATTCTTGTGCAGAGACACTGAAGCAGCCAAAAAATGCATAAATAGAGTAGATACATGGTTTCATAAATGGGAGTGCTTGCAATGGCGTAGTGCAGGCAGTTTCATTAAGGGGACTACTTGCAATGGCGTGGTGCATGCATGAAGGGAAAGTATGCAGTGCAGAACATGCTAGGATCCCCTAAAAGGGGGTGGTATCCGTATCGCTAGAGGCCTTTCAATGCCTCAATATACCACTCCCTCCCAGACTGCTTCAGTCCATAGAAGAATTTTTGGATTCTAAGCACTTTGCCCGTGGGCAAGTGAGTCCTGCTGGCGGTCTCATGTAGACTTCAGCATGGAGATCCGAGCGCGAGTAGGCGCTGAACTTCAATTTGACAGATCTCAAGATCCTCAATCGCACCAATCGCCAGCAGCAGGCGGAGGAATTCAGCCTTAATCGTGGGCGAGAATTTTTCTAGGAAATTATCGCCAGGGATCTGGCTAAACCCCTGAGCCAGGCCAGTTGGGGTGTTTTGAGCAGTGAATACCCATTTACACCCAACGGTTCGCTTTCCAGGAGGCAAATCTGAGAACTCCCAGGTTCCAAGTGCCTGGAGTTGACTCAATTCCTCCTGGGTGGCCTAAGTCCACTCCGCTCCATGGACTGGGTCTTCAAAGGCCTCCTTATGGCTCCTTGGAATCGGCACTTCGTCGAGTGCTGCGGTGAGTGCCCCCTCGTATCACGGAGGGGGACTTTTACTTCGTTCGGTGCGTCGAACGTGGCCCTCTAGGTCCTGATTCTCAGGGATTGGATTGAGGTGATCTAACTCAAGCAGTCAGACTCGGTATTATGTGGTCTGTGGCCAGTTTTATCTCACCGCTATACACCAGCTATTTACTGGTTTGTATTTTATGGAACTATGCCTTGGTGGTTTATTTTTTCTTGTCCGTGACCCTAACGATGAGCCTGTGTGCACAACACAGGCTATTGCTATGATATTCCTAGTCTCCTTCAAATACATTGACTCCATCTAGCGGCGCACTTCCTCTTCCGTGAATTTTTCAACACAGGCGTGAATAGAAGACCCCGCATTGTTGACTAGGACATCGATTTGCTGGCCTGACGCTTCGAGGTCCTTATGACATGCGCGCAGTTTGGGTCTTCCACGTCTAGTTTGAACCACTTACCGCCTTTATTCTCAACCTTAGCGACAAGATCAGCGGTGCGGGAAGGTTTCCGTGAAGTTGCAATGACCTTGTGTCAGTGTGACTGTACTACGTTGGTAAGGGTGAGACCGAATCCCGAGGAACAGCCTGTGATGAGCCATGTAAGCTGTCTCTTGGGCATAGTAAATGTCGTAGACATTGCTGTTTCAAGTTATATGGGTTCGTTCAGCCCTGCTTTTCCATATCGTCCTTTGCCTCGAGTAAATGAATATGCGCAAATACGTAAGAAAGCTAAGATCTGACTTAACTAAACATGACTTAAAGGGCCAAACGAGTTTTATGTAGGCGTTCAGCACCTACAACGATATTTCTGGCACGATTCTGGCTTAAACACAGTCCACAGTCCTTAGCCACTTAAAACCATGACTATTTAAGGTCCAGCCACTACTACTTCTTGAGAATCGCCAGTTAGCAGGTGTGTTTTGTAGCACCTAGCCTAAATTAGTGTTCTTTGCCTTAAAGATAACCATTAGTGACAATGCCCCTCCTGCTGCATTAACGCACTTAATTGCAGTTATCCACTCTTGCTTTCTAGGTGTGGCCTTCCAACTAGATTTCTGGCTTAAATCAACTATACTACGCGTTGCCTACGTTGTTCTAACTACAAATCCTAACTCATCCATGTTATAAACGTTATTAAGTTCATAGTTCTGTTCATTAAATCAAGTGCGGAAAACGCTAAACCACTGTGATATCTTCTCATATGTAGCCTTTTGATGTCTTAATGACACTAATTGTTGAGAATATGTTCCTTTTAATGTAGGGTGGTTTCCCATATCGTTCGGTTTCCAATACACCACTTTATTATGTTTACTATAACAATACTAAGTTAAGAAGAAAAGAGAGTAGCTGCGAGAGTTGTGCTTTAAATAAATATACCCCCAGGTCAACCTCGGGAGTACTAGTCTAGCGAACTACAGGCCCGTTGCGAAGCCGCCACTAGTTTCGATTCAGTACCAATGCTCCTGATATCTTCAGATATACACAGGTTCAAGTGTTGCACGCCAGGCCTTCTACCTCAGCATTGGCGCAGAGATACTTCAAGCCAGTATAGCTAGCAGGGGCCTGGATATCGATGTTGCTAAACGTCAGATTGTCGCAAGGTGCCTCTTTCGAGCACAGTAGGGCGACATCGAAGGTGATATTGCGGCCAGGGAAGGAGGCGGGCGTGGCTAGTGATGTGCCGCTTATGTTGTTAAAGTGCATATCGGAGAAACTAAAGGTCGAGATATCGCAGTACTGCGTAACATTTGTACTCAGATAGCTGAGGCTAACAACACAATATCATTATTCGGGGTCTACTGTCTAGGGATAAGTGTAGAGGCAGAGACAGAAAAGGGGAGAGGAGGGGAATGAAGAGAGACAGAGGGGCTCACCAGGTATCAAGTGTAGAGGGAGAGATAGAAGACAGGAGAGGAGGAGCGAGAAGAGAGACAAAGAGGCTCACCAGGTACTAATGTAGATAGGGTATTCGACATCAACCATGACGACGCCGTCCACAGACACGTTCCGCACATAGCCCGATCCGCCGCCGCCGCCGCCGTTGGGGGGATATCCGTAGTTGGCGCCAATCCTACGGGGATGAAAATGAGAATGAGAGGGAGCAGGAGCATGAGCAGGAGCATCAATGTGAAGGCTCCCGACTGAGAGAGACATACCAGCTTTTGAAGTAGAAGCCAGATTTGATGGGGTTCTGAAACGACGGTTGGACCTGAGAGGAATGGAAGATTCGGACGGTCAGCAGGGGGCCAGACAGGAAGATGTTCTCTCAGGTCAACTTTTGACGCCATCAAGATTGTAAGCAGGAAGAGGCAGAGGCACACCTTGATGTTTTTAACGGTAACATTCTCAACAATGTCGTATCGGTCGGGATATTGGCCTAGGGAGCCAAAGGCAATGCCGGGGCCGCCGTAGACAGTGATGTTCTCGATGTGGATATTAGTCGAGTTGCCCTTGAGGGCCACCGCGTCGTCACCGCCCTGGTAGACCCAGTTGGTGATGGAGATGTGGTCGGAGCGGTAGATGTCGATGCCGTCAGTGTTCCGGACGTAATGTTCGCCGCCGCCGCTATCGGCAGCGGGTCCGAGTTGGTCGCATTGACATAGAAGTTGTCTAATTCAATGTAGCTAGAGGTTTCAACCAGCACCGCCCAGAACTGTTGCTGCCGAATCGACAGGTTACGGAAGGTGGCGCGCGTTGAGTTGACAATGTGAAGGGGCATCGGTCGTCCAAAGACATTGCCGACGTTCTTTGCCCAGGTGTACCATGTCTGGCCGTTGCCGTCGATGCCACCCATTCCAGGCCCACCATCCACGACATAATCGCTACCCGTAACCCTCCAAGCTGTGGACTAGTTCTAGAAGTCGAAGCGGTACGAGTTCTCGATCCAGTACGCCAGGTCGTCGGAGAAGTGCAGCGTGCCGCTGACTTCGAGCGTCGAGTTCTCGAGATGCGTGGTCATGCGCTGGTTGATGCTGTACACATACGGGGCCGGGAGCACAATGCGGCCGCCGGGGATGGTGCCACACTTGTCAACCGCGGCGAGGATGTTGGGCACGTCGTCCTGGCTGTGCCCGAGGGGGATCACTATGCAGGTTTTGTGGTCATCATGATCATGCTGCTCATGACCCTGACCATGATAAGTATGACCGTTATCCGTTGTCGCCACCTACTGCGGCCGTCAACCTCCCCAGGCCCAGCGGGCCGAACAGGAAGAGGCGCATGGTGGCGAAAGGGGAAGCTTACTGCAGCGAGAGAAAGGGGAGAGGAATGGATGTTGGGGGGTAGTAGAGAAGGGGGACTGGTACTCTAGAAGTTGAGCGGGACACATTGTAGTAGTTATACTTACATATATATACATATACCCGGCCATAATTACGTCGGGGAGGAGAAGAGGGGACGGCGCGGGTTAGCTGAGGTCGGTGATTGAAGAGCAGCACCGAGCAAAGGCAGCTAGACCCCGACGGCACTCAGTTCGAGGTTTGAAAAGCCACTCTCAACGGCAATCGATGCATCCGGCTTTTGAGCGTGGTTGCCGAGATGTGGGGGGGAAAATATGGTTGTGCGTTAAAAGGGGGTTTGCAGTGCGGGGGAGATTAACAGTCAAAAGAGTCCAAGCCGCAAAGAGAGACGCAGGTCGGCTGTTGATGTTGCTGATGGTACGGGTCGGAACTAAGATTCTATCCCGGAAGCCGGGGTTCGGAAAGATGTACGACTAGCGCAAACTAAATAATGGCGTAGGCGGGTGTCACGGGCATGTCACGTGGGCTCACGGGGTCGAATCGGAGGGACGTTAGGCCGTATCCGCCACCTGGAGGACCTTTATAGTAGGAGAGCTGACCTCGGGAGGAAGGGCAGCGTTCAGCTTCTGTAGCATATACGAAATGTCTACGCCCACATTCTGCCACAACGTGACTGTTACAACCGTGTTCGCCCGTAGGACTGTAACGAATATCCACTGTATAGCTCTAGATGCTCAATCTGCATGCACCCTTCTGGAGGGTAACTCCTTTGCAGTCCCGGGAGTGTATTTAATGCAAGAGTATCAACGTATTCTAGGTGAGTCCTTAAGGCTTGACCTGACAAGTGGTGCGGCTTTGCTCTCAAGTGTCGCTCAATGCTTCTGCGCTGAGGGTCCAGGCAGGTTCTTACAACGCTTACACACAACGTGATGCAATGAGTTATATATTGTTGGATCCTCACTCCGTGCCCAGTGCCTAGAGCCGCGGCGCCGTGGCTGCTGCCACCGAGCGCCATACGCCGGCTTGGTCGGCGAGTCTTGGCACTCCTACTCCGGGTTAGTTCAGGGGTAGGGGCCTACAGTATATATAGAATAGTTAGAATAGCTACCTTAATCTACTATGCTTGATTCACTCGATTTGAGGGCCCTTACTGGTGTGGTTCTATTCCTACTTTCTATTCTCTACTGCTACGTGGAATAATTCGGGGTAGGTACTTACCCCGCATTATTTCTACCATACAAATTGGCTGGCAGCAGCCGTTTGCCAGAAGTACCGCCCTACGACACTTTGTCGGCAGACCTGGGATTCAACATATATAAGTTCAGTCGACATATTCATGGCAAGAAGACGTAGTTCAACTCGTATTACAGCTCTAAATAAGCCCCCATTCCAAAACCGTATTTCATTGTACGTTTTTCACTGTTACGACGATCTGCAGGGGTGGGCACGGCCTCTGGCACGTGAACTGGGTTTTCTCAGTAAAATGTTGTAGGCTTTGCGTGCGACCAGGGATTGTAAGCGAAAATAGCTGTGCATCCCACACACTTGATGGCAGGCAGAATAGAGGCACGGATTATCACTGTACGTAGCTCATAACGTAGTAATAGAATCGATTAACTAACTAAAACTATATACGGGGCCTACGTACTATATGTAGGCAGCTCCAGGACCCAGCTGAAGCCCCAGCTGAAGCCCCAACTTAAAAGGCAGCTCAGCTCCGGCTGAAGCTGAATGTCGGTCTCACAGCGGAGACCGGCACCACATTTCCCCGCTACACGGGCTGCCTGCAACATAAAACAGGTCCCGCAGAAGAGATAGCATTCTAGGTAGTTCTATGACTTGGATGAGGATATATGACTTGGATGAGGACCTTCTGTAACTGTCGGTTCGTCGCTAAACAGGTCGACGTGAGTTGTAGCAAACTTCCTCGCATTGATTTTTTGGTTAAACAGCTCGTCTAATTCCGCAAAGGTACGACCCTTTGACTCGGGCAACCGGAAGAAGCACCAGAGAAGGCATAGAGTACAGGAGCCTGCCCAGAAGAAGCCTGTCTTCGCTTTCCAGTTCCAGGCCGTTGGGTTGAGCATGTATGGAGTGATGACGCCATTCACGATGCTGAAGACATTGTACACGATCCTTGCTAGCACGATCGTCTTGGCGCGGAGCCGTAGCGACGAGATCTCTGAGACAATTGAATAGCATACAGGGCCCACTGTCATGTTGTAGATCAAGGCAAAGACAAGTAACATGGACCCAGACGCCCACTTTGCGCCTTTATTGGAGTCTGGCGCAATGCCAGTGAAGCCAATGACGTACAGCAGGATCGCAAGTATAGTGAGACCCACAACGTATAACCTGCGGCGACCGAAGTAGCTCAGTAGAAACCAAGATGAGACGGTCCCAATGAAGCCGATAGCGTACTGGCCCATGGAAAAATTGAAGGAATTGGTCTGGTCGAGTCCAGCTTGGATGAAAAAGTAGGTCGAGTTGTTCATAAACGCCGACCCGCAGAGATTTTGGATCGCCCAGGTAACGCAGGAAATTTCGGTTCGGCGAAGGTCAGTACCTTTGAAGCAATCCAAGTATGAGGTTCCGCTCGACATTTCCTTCTCGAGTTCGTTGGTGTGGATCATCATTGCCACCGTGTTATCGGCACTTTCGATGTCGTCGGCGTCGTGGAGTGTCAGGCGCTGAATAACCTTTTTAGCTTCCGCCTCTCGTCCTTTCCTAACTAACCACCAAGGTGATTCAGGTGCCAAAAGAATCCCAACTATAATTGGCACTGGCCACATCCATTGGAGTGCGTATGGAATGCGGTAAGCCCATTCGCCCTGACGCGCGAGAAAGGCACGTAGAACGCCAGAAGCCAGCAATTGACCCATGACCCAGCAAAGGTTGACGTATGTTGTCAGGTAAGCTCGAAGAGCGACAGGGCAAATCTCAGCCGCGTATGTGGTCGGGACAGTCTGAAAGACGCCCCATGGAATGCCCATGAGGATACTGCCGACTAGAAGTGTTTGAACGTTGGGTGCGAAGAATGGGATAAAGATGAAGGCAGTAATCATAGACAATGCTATAAGCATTACCTTCCTGTAGCCGATCCGTTCCGCAAGATAACCAGCGGCGAAGAGACCGAGCATCTCTCCAACAGCGGCTCCGTTATAGAGACCAGCCTGCCACTGCGCCGAAAGCTGATAGCTGCCATCAGGCTGGAGCTCACCATACTTCATCGTCCAGGGAGGAAAGGCGAAGAATGAGGTGACGAGGAGGAGATCATACCCTTCCATGATAACGGCTGTGGAGAGGAGCATGGACCAGCCAATGGCTTTGGGGTAGCGCCTAAATGCTTCGCTCAGGGACATTCTCAGCTCGTTTTCCGTCGCCGTCTTGGCCTGTGACTTGAAGTCTGCCTTAGAGCATGTATTGTCCATGCCTAAGGACTGATCCTCGACCATCTCAACATCGTCCTTGGTGATAGTCATGGTCGTGATGAAAAGGGAAGGAGCTGCTCTAAGACGATTGGTCGGTGAAACGACAAGTCGAAGTCGCGATGATAAAGAGGATAGAGTGTAAAGTTAGAATGAACAGAGAAAGACGAGGAATCGACGGAGGGGGATTCATGCTCTATTTATTTTCAACTTACCCCGGATTTTTCCCCCGGAGTGGGGCCCCGTAGAGGGCGCTACTGCCCACTTTCACCCTCACTGCGCTCTGTAAGGTCGGGGGTGCGGGGGTGCGGGGAGAGAATTGAGGGTAAGCCTAGACCGATGCTCACAATCTAACTATCTTGGTGACACCTCACAGTCGTGGCGGGAATGACGAAGGTACAGGTTAATCAATATGTCCTAGGTTTTAAATTTGAACTCGCTAGACTACTTCATATCCAGGCTTCAAATTGCAAAGTCCAAAAGTCATTCGCTCACCCACAGCCTCTGCACACTACATAGATAAGAGCCATAAATTTCGAAAAAGTTGCTTAATTCTTCAACTAGAAAGCCTATAAAGCATTAAATAAACACTTTAAAACTGTCCTTAAAAGGGTTATATAATAAATAACTATATATTACTACTTATATTAATAGGATAAGCCCCAATTATTTATGTTGAAGTCTAGATAAATGGACTAAAAGAATCCTCTATTGAGCGCGTATTTTGGTGAGGAAAATGATCGAAATTAGCTTTAGCGACCTTTGCTGGGGATTTGATAAACTCTATGTTCCTTTACATACAATTTACTATGTAAAGCTACCTACTTTTTTTGCCCTGAAATCGCACACTTGCTTCCTCCGACTGTAGCGAAGCGAACAGGAGGATCCGACAATTACCCGTACGGCCCGTAAGGTGCCAATGAAACCACAGACCCACAGTTCCGAAGTGCTCGCGTGATGCGACGTTGGCCATTGGAGGTAAGAGACGCGCTAGGCATTTCCGATGTGCCGACTCATGAAGCATATCAGTGATTGGAGGGGAGAGTCGCGTGCGCTAGGTATTTCCGAAGGGCCGCGCTTGCCGCAATTGGCAGCGATTTGCAGCATGTCGGCTTGCGTGCGGCTGAGAGGCAGACACACTAGGCATTTCCGGAAATGTTGTGGGGTTAGGGGACATGGAGATTGAACCCGTTTACACACACGTAGCTAGAAACGAATGAATGAGAGGAAACTCGATCTTGAGACCCAATAGCTTATGACTCACCGGCTCAAGATCGGGTCTGAAACACACTATTTGGTAATTGCAGCAGTGGCGAAAGGATGAAATGATGCTAGAGAACAGTGAGACAGAAGGAAGCCGAGCCTATGTTTTTTTTTAGAAGTCTGGAAATTTTGCCGGTATATATATTGCCGTTTACCTTCTCCTATGACCTTTCATAATACACACTTTCCCTACAAGAGGAGTCCTGTATACACGAAAAGCCTACCGTTCTTTACGAAAGTTTCTTTACAGAAACCGAAGAGAAGATTTGTGGCATTTAATAAAAGAGACAACAGGAAAATGGCGTGGGAAGAACCGCGGAAAACGGGCATGCTCTATCGCAGGGTGGGCAATTCGGGCCTCCATGTTTCGGTGCTAGGGTTGGGGGGTTGGTTGACGTGTGTATTTCCCGTCCTCTTGCATCCCTAGTGCCCAATTCTCTGAGTTATACAAAATACTGATGTCAGGTGCTGGTTAGTTTTGGCGGGCATGTTGAGAATGGTGAGTTGTACTGTTTTTTTTTTTTGAAGTGAGAGATACGAGATTAATGATAGATTGACGGTCCTTCGGCGGGGGACTGGTGAATTGGGCTATAGGACTGACTTGGTGATCTGATGTACAGAGAAGACAGCCGCGGTTATGAAGCAAGCGTATGATTGCGGTATTAACTTTTTTGATACTGCTGAGAGGTATGTTGTGCTTCCATTTCCAATCATATCTAAATTTTAACTTCGGGATTTGAGTCAACCTCGAGACTTGGGGAGATGATGCTGAGGTTATTTTGAGGATACTGCTAATGAGAGACTAGCTATTCTGCCGGTCAATCTGAAATCGCGATGGGCAAGGCGATCCAAAAATATGGATGGAAGCGAAATGATCTTGTTATCTCGGCCAAGGTAAGTTTTTGGACGTCGAAATTGCTCCCTTCAGGCACAACAGCGCGTCATGCGTCACTATCCCATTTGCTTTCTCTATATGTCAAAACTCGCGCCACTCTCTCTATTAGCTCTTGCTAATACCGCACAGCTCAACTGGGGCGGTGCCAATGGCGAAATCCTAGTCAATAACCACGGCCTCTCGCGCAAACACATCATCGAAGGCCTCTCTGCCTCCCTTGAGCGCCTTCAGCTCAGCTACGTCGACATCGTCTACGCGCACCAACCCGATCGCCTCACCCCCATGGAAGAGACCGTTCGAGCCTTCAACCACGTCATCAACCTGGGACAAGCCCTCTACTGGGGCACTAGCAAGTGGTCTGCAGACGAGATAACGGAAGCATGCGGGATTGCGAAGCAGCTTGGGTTGATCGGGCCTGTTGTCGAACAGCCGTGCTATAATATACTAGAGCGGGTGAAGGTAGAGGGCGAGTTCCAGCGGTTATATACGCGGTGTGGGATTGGATTGACGACCTTTAGTCCGCTCAAGATGGGCATGTTGAGTGGGAAGTATGAGGGTGCAAAGACGTTGCCATCGGGTAGCAGGTTTGCGGAAAGCGAAGATAAGTTTGCGGTTTTCATGAAGGGACAGGTTGGGGGTGAGGATTGGAATAATACAGTGGAAAAGGTGACCAAACTGAAGGTTCGTTATCTACCCTACTACGCTAGTGTGCCCCTGCTTTCGAGATTTCCGTTCCCTGGATGGCCGCGTGTGAGGACACGAAACTAACATGACTGCAGCCCATCGCACAACGTCTTGGTGTTACGCAGAGTCAGCTGGCGCTAGCATGGTGTCTGAAGAATGAAAACGTAGCGTCGGTGATTACGGGTGCGTCGAGACCGGAGCAGATTGTCGAGAATGTCAAGTGTCTGCAAATTCTGGATAAGTTGACACCGGAGATACTAAACGAGATTGATGAGATTTTGGGGAATAAACCACCCCAGGATCCGGCGAGACAGGACTAGGTGAATGTGTAAGGAAGGGGGTGCTGGGAAAAGGCGGCATGGGATGGATGGGAGCATGCGGATGAGCGGAGACGAAATGAAAAAGTAGATTGATTAAATAGCAACGTGGTTTATCAGGACCCGGGCCACTTTTCGCGATTTTCCTACCCTTTTAACTCTACAACGCGATTTTTCCACATTTTATTATGTCAGTTCAAACCCAAGAAGCTCGAAATAATCTAGCTATCCAGGCCATTCAAACATCCAAAAAAATCTAAGCACTCGTAGCGCTGCAACAATCTATAATGTGTCGTGTACTACGCTAACGAATAGAATGAACGGTCGTCCTGCTCTCCCTGAGCGTCGGCCAGCAAGTCATAAATTGACTGCTCTAGAGGAGGAGGTGATTGTTCAAAAGATACTTGATATAGACGCGCGAGGGTTTGCGCCGCGACTTGCTAGTGTGGAAGATATGGCGAATTTCATCCTTAATTCACGGGGAGAGAAACGCGTCGGAAAGCTCTGGGCTCATCTATGCATTCAACGACAACCAAACTTAAAGACGCGTTTTAATCGCATTCACGACTTCTAAAGAGCCTTATGTAAAGATTTCGAGTTAATTAGCTCGTGGTTCTAGCTAGTAGAAAATATGAGGGCAAAATATAGAGTTCAAGACTGCGATTTTTACAACTTTAAGGAAACGGGGTTTATAATGGGCATTATTTGCCTAGCTATAGTTGTTACACCCGCACATTGACGTGGTAGAGGCAAAGCTGTTTAGTTAGGCAATCGTGAGTAGGCTACAGCAATTGCTTATATTAATAGCAAAGGTTGGAGTGTCCCTCTATTTTTAGTAGTTTAAGGGAAGAATCACCTTACGAATTAGTGTACTAAGAGCGACCTTCCACCTAATTAGGTTATTAAATCTACAAGTAATGGATAGACAAACAATGAGACGGGTTTTAAATGGCTTTAGCATTTTAATAAACACACCACTACTTAAGCAAAGGGTCTATATTAAATGCTAGTTCTTAATAGGCATAAGAGTTACAAATTAGCTGAATTCTAAGAATATTGCAAAGCACACAACATTACAACTCTTAGATTACCCCCTCATTCCTCTTATTTAACCTAGCCACTTGATGTTAGATGTTTTAATGTGTTAAAACAGGCATATGGTTGTTAAATTGAGACTTATATTAAGTTCTAACGTACTTCACTACTGTTGAACTACGCTTAGTAGGTTCAGTAGAATAGATAGTATTAGCACGAGTAGAACCCAATTAATCAGAAGTGAAATGCATAATCTATCAATCTAGCTATTCTAACTACTATATATATATACTGTAAAACTCTGCTTTGGGTTGTTCTCAAGGAGGAAACCGAGAGCTTTCTTGCCTAATTAGGCGAGCTCTGGTCTTGGCACCGGCTAGGTGCCGATTTGGCAGGCGGGACGGCCGCCCTCATTTCGGGCACGAAGTGAGAACTTAGCACGCCCCCTCACTCCTTGACCAGAACTTTGACACTCCAGTCTTTGAGACCGAGCTGCTGCACGAAGGCAGCATGCTTCGCTCCATTAAGTGACTTGGTTAGGCCTGCTGCAGCCAGTTTAGTCATTTCTACATATGAGAAACTAACCCGTTTTTCCTCCACTTCCTAACGCAGAAAGTGGTGTTTTATATCGATGTGTTTAGTGCGCTAGTGGAATTCTGGGTTCTTAGTCAGCGCTAAGCTGCCTTGATTATCGCCCTCAATCACTACTAGATTGAAGCCTTCGTCGTATCCAAGACTTCGGAGTAGGCTTCGAAGCCAAAGAGCTTCTCTTGTGGCATTCGAGAGTCTGTAATACTCCGCTTCTGTGCTTGGCAGTGCCACTGTCTTCTGCCTTCCAGTTTTCCAAGTGATAACTCCCCTGTAGAGGAAGAACAGATATCCACAGGTTGATGATCTAGTATCCATATCTGCACCCCAGTTGGAGTCTAAGACTCCTTTGAAGCCTTTCTTTTGTCCGTAATAGGTGACACCTAGAGCCTTCGTGTGCCTAAGGTATCATAATGCTCGGTGAGCAGCTTAGAGATGTGCCGCTGTTGGATTTGCCAAAAAGCGGCTTAGGAAGCATATTGTAAAGGCGATGTCTAGCTGGATTTAGATCATAGCATACATGAGCGATCTAATAATTGACTAGAACAGCTTAGTGTCTTCCTCCGAAGCCTGTTCTGTATTCGTCTTTAGCATTCTAATGCTATTAGCCTCCATTAGTGTTAGTTTTCCTGCAGCTGACTCTATGCCGAAGACCTAGAGCACCTTTTCGATGTAGCTCTTCTAGCTAAGGTGGATCTTCCAGTTCGGCCTGTCTCTCGATATCTCGATGCTAAGGAAAGTGCAGCATTAGCCAAGGTCCTTTATGGTGAAGCGGTTTAAGAGTTGATTCTTCAGCTCTTAAATTGCTTTGCCATCAGCTCCTAGAATAAGGAAATCGTCGACGTAAGTAGCCACGTAGACTCCCTTTTTTAGATTCCAGTATAGACATTCGTTGGCTGGTATCATCTAATACCTAAGCTCTTTGAGGAGCTTCCTCACTTCTAGAGCCTAGAGTCTCGCTGCCTGTTTGAGGCCATATATGCCTTTCTTTAAGCGGTAGGCTCTTGATCCGTTTCCGTATCCAGTTAGCAGCTGGACCTAGACATTCTCATTAAGGCAGCTGTTTAAGAATGCTGTGACAGCGTCCATTTGCTCGATCTCCCAGTCATAGTGAGCAGCGAGCGCCATTAAGATCCAAATGGCTACGCTCCTTGCGACTGCTGCAAAGGTCTGTTTGTAGTCAACTCTATAGAGCTGCTCGAAACCTTTTGCGACCCACTGAGCTTTAAATCGCTCAATGTGGCCGTCTGTCTATTTGAGGGCATATACCTATCACCCCCGAAGCACATGAGTGCCTTCTAGAGGCTCTAGTTCCTCCCAAGTTTCATTCTTGAGGAGGGAATCGTATTTAGCTGCCATAGCGGTCTGCCAATTCTCACTTTCTAGGCCCTCTTATAATTATATCTTTGTAATTAATGTGTCTTAAGAGCTAGGTGTTACTTAATGAACTTGTAGGCCTAGTTAACTCCCATAGATGGTGCGCTATGCGCTACTAAGAGGAGATTAGCCATTGCCCCTATGTCACTAATCTAAGGCGCACTAGATTATGAATCTAGGTCAAGTATCCGCTTAATAATGGCCTCCTCTTCTAGTTTGTCTAATTTCGCAGAGTTAGGCGGGCTGTTGCGTTAGGGAGTAACGCCTGCCCGTTACCTCGCGAGTGTTAATCGAGGGACGCCATAGATCTAAGCAGCGCTCTAAACGCTTAAAGTAGGGTTGTTTTTCATGGCTTAGAGGGCAAGGTTTAATTGTCCATCTTTACGAGGTGTCCCCATGCTACGATATAGAGAAAAACGCAATTGAAAGTGAGAGTTTAGGTTTGCGAAGAAATGTGGCTAGCTTAGGGGTGTGGCTAGCTTAGTAGTAAGGTACATTATATTAACCATATTACTAAAGTGGAGTTCTTTATAGCCTTTAAGGCAGCGTATTTAGAATCAGTGACAGTCCAAAATGCTTAAGCTAGGTTTCGTAGAGCTAGCTTAGTACCATTTAATCCGTAGGCTGTGATTTCAAAGCTTGGTGTTAAGTTACGGACGCCAACTCCTACTCGCCCGCCTTCTACTAGCGCTAACCTTTGGATCTCTCAAAACCCTCGCAACCTTTCTAAAGCACTTTCACAAACAACTTTAGTAAAGGAACGAATTGCTCAACACTAAGGAAGCTTGCTAACACCTATTTCCCAGACAGTCGCTTCATGAGCAAGAGGTATAGAGCGATTATCCCGTGAGATGACGCTTTTGTTAGCTGAGGTCCGTACACTGCTAGCAGCTAATGAAGCCCTTAGCAAACGCCGTAGGGCTAAAAAGGCTCGTATCCGTCAAGGAGGTGCACTTACTGTAAAGGATGCACAAGATATTCTAGCGCAGAAGGACGTGAATGAGCAGGTTCAACACGAAAAGCGCTCTAGGGAGGATAGGCAAAATGAGGGGCAAACGAGAGGGCGACGTTGTAGTACTTGCGGAAGGACTGGTCATTATGCACCAAGATGCCCTAAAGCAGTGAATGTATCTAGTCCATTAGATTCCAAGTAGTTTTAATTAATACTATATATTGTGGTGGTTTAATAGACCTTCAAAGTGGAGGGGTAGCCGACAAGTGGCCCGGGTCCTAATATGGCCCACGTCCTGATAAACCACGTTAAATGAGTTTTGATTCATCATCATATTTGTCACGAAGTCTCACTTTGCTGGTTACATATCATAGTCTATTCAGATTAGCAAAAGCCTCATTTTTATATACAGAATTGAGGCTCAACTACCTGGTAAAGTATCTGTAAATACCTACCTTACCTGGGCAAAGTCGCTCAGAGACATACCTTACCTAGCGAGGACTCAGATACTACCTAGGTAGTATCTGCCGAGCACTGAGCAACAGTAGCAGCAGTGAGAAAACAGAGCAAAGTAAGAATAGGATTTAAACATTCTATGAGAGTAATGAAAACAAGTAACTACCTATACATATAAGTTAGAGTTCAAAGATACTGTTGCAATAAGAAATACGATAAGAAACATTCTATTCAACATCTAACAGTCAATTGAATAGCTTGAGCTTGTGCGCATTGACTAGTATGACATTGGCAACATGTCATTACTGTGCCTCTAGCGACAGCATGGCCCCGAGCATGCCGCACTTCTCAGCATCTATCTTTTTCCAGAGGCTACATATCGTCAAGTTGCTCTCATAAATGTCTCATATGGAACACACGCGCCCAAAGCGCGCTTCATGTGCGTATTGAGGATTTGCAATCCATAGACGTAGCTTGCGTTTGCCCAGCCGAAACTAGAAAGCCCCATTAGTTAACCGGACGTTTGCCAGCAAATAGACATAATAGACATGTAGGACGTGGCCAACCGAAGACTTACCCTTCTCTTGAAACACCCTGAAAATCACTACCTTGATTTCCATATTCAGCATCAACCTTGTGTGGCCCAATAGGACGAGTGACATCGTACTTCTCCACCACAACACCGTTATACTCAATGAAAGCCTTCGTCATCATCCAAAGCCATTTGTACGCAAGTCTCTCCGCCTCTTCTTGGTATCCATACCTTAACAGACCCTTCCAGGCAAGCATCTGGTGTGGAGCCCAGCCGTAAGGATAATCCCATTGGCGGTTGGGGCGAGTCTGGGTAATTTTGCCACGCGACCTTTCCGTTCCGGAAACAAGCCCACCTTGGACTTCGAATTTAGGAAGCGCATGGCGCATCAAGAGAGCGGATTGTTGAGGGCTGGCGACGCCGGCCCACATGGGCCAGAAGGTTGTTACGGACTCATACGACATTTGCTTCTTGTTGACTGTATCGTAGTCAAAGTACATATTCTCCTTTGCGTTCCACAGATACTTGTCCATCATGCGTTTTCTGAATTTGGCCCTCCGATCCCAGACAGAAGAATTTTCGTAGCCAGCTTGCGTCTCGCAGATGCGGAACTCCTTAGGAACGTCCAGGCAGTCTTCAAAATTGTCACGGATTATGCGGGAAATGTCGGTCTCATATTTATAGAGAAGTGAATTGAGATCGACAGTTGCAAGGTTGGCACAAACGCGCTCAAACCGGTATGTAGTATCGTGGCCAGATTCCCTTAAAGCCCGGTCGTGAAGAAAATACTCGTCAAGTTCCGGTTCGATAATCTGACACAGGTTGTAGGCCTTGATAAATTCTGGAACGCTTAGGTTGTGTTTCACGGCGTATGGTTCGAGAATTTGGGTGAAGTGTGATGCTTCGGTCTCCGGAGGAATACCGATACCATCTGATCGGTACCTGGACAGACCTGTGACATGATCCAACCGTGGCATTGCGACCCAGACGCCATAATATTCTTTGATCGATGCCAAAACTGCCTGTCGAAGAAAATCCAGCGCGCCAGACTCATCTCGAATGTGATCGTACACCTGGATAGCCATATCGGTCAAGAAAGGAGGCTGTGAGCGAGTAATATAGTACGACCTGTTCGCGTTATGTATCTTGCCATAATGCTTGATGGAAAAGCAGAAATTGAGCACGATTGATTTCGCAAGGTCAGTGCGGCCATTCGATAATAACCCGAGGAGGATAAAATAGCTATCCCAGCCATATAGCTCGTTGAATCTACCACCTGGTACTACAAAAGGCAGTCCGCGCTTCGCAATTTTCCCCGATTTGTCGACATACTCTTCTAATTCCAACGCAAGAAGCCCCGGTGCAGCTATATCCATATCCCGAGCATACTCCGGGTTGATGGGGCCTTCGGGGAGTCGCTTCACGTCTAAGCGGATCTCAGGCCGATTTCTAGCAACCTCCTGATAATACTCATACTGCTCCGGGGCTCCCCATGGAACATATATTCGGGGTCGTGGGTCATCTGTCCAATCCTTAGGGTCTCCGCCGACGATTTCGATGTTGTTCGCATCAATTCTGCGAGTGAGGCGATCCCAGTACGAGTATTTGATGATTCTAGATAGTCGAGACACCGGGTTCTCATTGAGCTGCGTTTCCGGTAGAATCACATGGCTTTTGTCCAATTCGCCTGCTAGGCTCAACTCTTGCAGGAGGTTGGAGAGCACATAGGTACCGCGAAGATGAAACTTCTTATTTCCGCCCGAAGAAGCGGTTCCAACAGAAAGGACCTATGTCGGCATAAACTCAGTACGCACAGTAATATGGTTTTAAAAAGAGAATACCTTTGGGCCCCTGTCTTCGATAGTGATTTGGAGATTGTTATCAGTATCCTCCCTTTGTAACAGAGCTCTCAGCGTCGGCTGCACTGGTATCAAAAATGTTCGTGGTTTAATAGCAAACACATCTGACAGGAGAAAATGTCAGCGAGTCGGCAAACAGTAGACACGGCAATAACCATAAGCTCACCTAAGCTTCCCCTTCTCAGTGATAACTTTGCCTGTAACGCCTCAAACTCATCTCTGGGCACGTTGTCCGCAAGGGTCTATAACAGATTTCCAACATCAGCAGATTTCTGTCAAGCTGAGATTAAAAAGCCAGCATTGTGCAGGCGCTATCATACCATAGAGTACGATCTCGAACGCTTGCTGGCAGAGTGCAGGAATGTCTCAGAGCTAGCCTGGCGACCATGTCGAGGGCTTGGATATTTTCCTGAGGGTGCAGAGGAACGAAATTGATCAGATTGCGAGTTCATTAGGATCGGAGAGGTGAGATACACCCTGCTTAGAGAGTATGGTGGTACCAGACAGATAAAGATGGCACGATATGGGCAGGATGTAGAGCAAACAAGACTTAGAAACGATGGTTGGGCTAGAGGTCAGCACGTGATGAGTACAATGCTGTGTGCGAGGAGATGTCACGAATTTCATCACGGAGAAACTTGCTGCCCGGCTTGACTTCGGGGCTAGTAAGCCCATTCCCCCACACTACGACAGAAAGATACAACGATGTAGTTCTCATCAATGAGTGTTCTAAACCAAACCAGTTTACTTTATGAACTAACTGGAGGTAAGAGGCGCGCTAGGCATTTCCGACGTCAGCGATTGGATGGAAGAGGCGCGTTAGGCATTTCCGACGTTAGCGATTTGATGGAAGAGGCGCGTGCGCTAGGCATTTCCGAAGGGCTGCGCTTGCCGTAGTTGGCGTAGATTCGCAGGATGTCAGCGTCCCACACGCATCTATGATAATGATTTACCGCCTTAGTCATAAAACCTTGTATCGCAAGCAAGGGGTCAACTCAATATGGGAGTACAAGACCACGCACCTTACATGTTCCCCCTTTCCACCGTGTTGACCTTGGCACCTAATTAGTCGGCTGCATGTGGGGTCTCTAGCATAGGTCGTTTGAGCTCGCACGCGCCTGTGGAACGTTTTTGGTGCATATGAAACAGAGACGTACCAGACTACATATAGTGAGCAGTTGATGCCTATAAGTATACGAGACTTAACTCTGGATTTAGAGGTAAAGCTCCTTATTCAAGTCAAACAGCGAGGACAGCTAAAACGAAGCGCATACGGAAGGGTTAATATGCCTATAAAAAGTGTCGATGTGGCAACTGTGGTTAGCTAGCTAGCCAATTCAATGTCTTGTCGAGCTAAACCATGCGATATAGTAGGCCCAGATCCAGTTGTATTAACAGCTATTAACGCTTTGCAAAACCGGAGGCAGAGGATGAGGACCCGTCGTCGGAACCGAGAGTTTGACAGAGAAATGAATGAGTTAGATGGGGAAATTGAGCGTTTACAGGCTGAAAATGAAGGTGTCCCAGCCTCCGCCTACACGTATCCTTTAGAGCTATCGTAGTACAGCTATCGCTGTACTACGTAAAGGGCTATTATGACGTCACGGATTAGCAAGCTGTGGAGTCAGTACTGACTCAAAAGATACAGTCATAAGGGTTCAAGGTGTTACGACATAACCCGGCGAAACTGGTCTGTGCTTTAATGAGGGTTTCACCAGAACCATGTGTGTTACGCCGTAACCCCTATTTATGGCACGTGCACTCACGAGGGACGTGCACTCACGAGGGACGTGCACTCGCGAGGGACGCGCCAGAACTGGCAAGTGTTGTATCGTAGATTTCTTTTCCTATTAGTATTGCAGAACATGGTCCAGAATCCTGCTATAGGGTTAAGAAATGGCTTCTACTGGCGCCTTTGACTTGTCTGCGCTTCAGCTATATGCTGACGACACAGAGCGCCTTCTGATTTGTTGCCATAGTGAGTGCGGATTTGCACTCTCTGTCTCTAGGTCTCAGGCTACTTCCCACCTCCGTGATAAACACAACATCTCAAAAGAGCTCCGGGACGGCCTATCCTATCCTATCCTATCCTTTATTGTCTGCTGGAGGCAGGGCTCCCTATTCTATCCTATCCTATCCTATCCATAATTTTGTTGTTGTTGTTTTATTTATAAGCTTCTTGCACTAAGCTATAAGCTATCCAAATTCTGCCGGTATTGGCCCTTTTTCCATGTTCAAAAGTAACTATAGTCTCGAGGAGTACTATAGCCGTAGGCTCTCCTTCTGCCCCTAACTCCCCATGTATGTACTATCCTAGCTCGAGAGTTGAATCTGTGCTGGTGCTAGGCTAGGCTAGCGTACACGAGATAGTCTGCTATCTCGTGGTATAGTTGATGATTGACATTTCCCCTATTACATGGTCCCCTCATCCTGTCCTTTATAAGTTATTCTCCTCTATTTCCCTTCTCTCTCTCTGTGTAGTGTCCTCGTTGTAGTTAAGCCACGCTTTAGGCACCAACCTATTATATAGGCTCCTTGCGATCCAACTTGGATCCCACCCTTTGCCCCAATGTAGTAAATTTCGGCTCGGATCGCACCTAGCGCTAGCCTCTTTAGATGCGACCCCAGTTCAATTCCCAGACGCGTTCCCGATTA
>JPKE01000122.1:0-27614 GCA_000750995.1 Pseudogymnoascus sp. VKM F-4520 (FW-2644) | reverse complement strand
GCAAAGAGCTCTTTGGAAGTCATAAACGCAATTAAAACGCGTCTTTAACTCTGGACGTCGTTTTACAAATCGATGCGCCCAGAGCTTGCCGACACGTTTTCCTCTACGCAATTCTAGTACATAATTCGCTATATCTTCTACACCAGCTAGCCGGGGTGCAAATCCTCTTGTATTGAGATCAAGGATATATCGAATAATCACCTCCTCTTCTACTTCAGTCAACTTCTGGCAATTGGCCTTAAGTTCGCGACGAGATGTTCGGCCAGTCATTCTATAAGAGAGCGTAGTATAAGGGACATTGTAGAGTTTTGCAGCAGAGGAACAATAATCACCTCCTCTTCTACTTCAGTCAACTTCTGGCAATTGGCCTTAAGTTCGCAACAAGATGTTCAGCCAGTCATTCTATAAGAGAGCGTAGTATAAGGGACATTGTAGAGTTTTGCAGCAGAGCGACGACTAAGTTTCTTAGATGATCGGATAGCCTCGATAGCTAAGATGATTCGCGCTTCTTGGGATTGGATTTCCATTGGTGGTTGTTAAGAAAACGCGTGTTAAATTTGGTAGGTAGTAAACTCGGGAAAAGTGATCCGCTCGGTGATAAACCACGTTATGCTATTTAGCCTATGCTAATCATTCCTTACCTAGTTATTCTAGTAGTCTTAAGGATCTCTTACTACTTAATAGCCCTAGTGAACCCTTACTAGTCATCTACTAACTTATCCTTATAATTAATTCTATCTTTAAGGTTTTATAAACTTCCTCCTTTACTTTTAATTGCTAAATACATATGTGGTTGTATAATGGCATGGAGGTGGTCTCTAATGAGTATATGTGGATTACGAGCAGCTTAATTGTAATGTATTTATATGGGGAGATTTAGACGTCACTATTTTGATGAGCAAGCTAAAGAATACTATATTTACAAACATACGCGCAGTTGGATGAAAAATGATTGCTGAATCTCGTTCGCTCCATATACAATGATATGGCCTATAGCCAAGACTCCGCTCGCAGCGCAATGTTTTCTTTAGAATAGCATCGTTGCTACAGGCTGAACTGTAGCTTTGCCGGATTGGTTGACTGAGCGAATTAATCTGAGAGTTTGAAGTGGTGTGTAGCTCGCATTAACATATCCGAGTTGATTATAACCATATATAAGATAAAAAATACCTGTAACTTGGTACGGAGCAGAAATATAAAGAGGAACTGTGCCCATCCGCGAGTTTTGAGCCCTACAATAAAAAGAAAACACGAGCACAATATGTCTAAAAATCGAGGGCAGCCACAGAAACTATTCCAAGAACAATATTATAGACTATTATTCGAGCCTAATACTTAGGAAACTGAACAGAAGTGATGGCTATGTGTCACCATGTCCACAATTTTATCCTGCCGCTTTGATTTCCTCATCTCCTTTGCCGCCTTTCTTTCTCTCTCTCTGCACTCCCCCGGCCAGTCGCATCCATTCTCACATGGCATCCCAAGTCCCGACTTACCTTCCCTCTTCCATGTCCCATCTGCATACCACCCATCATAGTCAAACTCAACGGCGCATCCCCTGCTCATCCGGTTAGACTTCATCAATAATCGATATCTTGCCTTTATCCTCTGTCTCAGAGCAATTACTTCCTTTGCCTTCTCACTCCGTCCCTCCTCCACCGCAATCTTCCCATCTCTAACATTAGGCTGGTCCTGCGTCTTCTTGGAATGTAACTGCGAGTTATCCACGGGCACCGGGAAGCATAAGGAATTTCCGTCTCTCAAACACCGACGTGTGACACCGATGGCGTATTTTCTACCGCAAACGTGACAGCGCCATTTTGTCAAAGATGGGTACGGTGGACGAGACCCCACGGCGCTAGAAATGGAGGCAAAGGCTCTCTTTGTTCGGTCTTGTTTCGGCCGGAATCTGTTCCGAGGACTCGGTGGTGAGTGGTTTGGGGATCCATTCCCGATGGTATATGAGCTACTGATTTCAGTGCTGGGCTGTTTAAGAGTCAGCGGAGTGAGTGGCGGCTCGAGAGAAAGGGGAGAAGTTAAAGGTGGTAGAGTGGGTATGGTTGGAGAATTAACGGTCGAGATCCGTAATGTCGATGCGTAGATGGGTTTATACATCTCATGGGGCGGAAGCAAAGCAAGCCGTAGAGCCCTCTTCGGAAGGCTCATTTTTGGCGCCGGCAGGATGCGTCTCGTCATCTTGAATATGGCAGGACGACTCGACCTGCTGGATTAAAATACAAGACCGAGCAGATTGGGGTGACAGAAGTACAGTCTTGAGTATAATAGGGCAATTTTCGAGAAGGCCTGGTTCGAGATGCAGCTTGCCAGAAATAAGGGACGGAAAGTAAGAAGATTGCAAATTCGCATCGTGGAGGAACTGACTATAAATGTTACAAGTAGGCTGAAAGGCGTGGTATTATAGAAATCGATTCACTTTGTCCGTTTGACATCCATAGACAAACGAAGTAAGGCACTTTGTTATTCATTGTTCTATCTCAAACGATTGGTAGGCATTGGGCACTCTGAAGCCACGGAATAACGGTGTATACTCTTATAACAAAGGGGTATACAAAGAGAGCATTTTGGAATTTTTTTTAGACTACATACTTTGGTCATTATCCAACGTCATATTATGCAACGAGAGAACAATGATGGTCGACATGAAACTAAAAGCGCCAAGGATGGTGGCGGCAAGGGAGGCCCCTCAGACCCGAACACTCGGGTGCTGTTTGCTTCCACCCACTCATCATATCCCAACCACCACCATCAACATAACTGACATGAATTGGGACGATCGCGCCGAGAGTTCCAATCGTGCCGATTCACTTGCATGGTCTGGCAAACTTAGCGAGGTTCGAGACGGCCCCCTATCTGCCTGGCTGTCTACTTTTCGAGGCGGTCTGCCTTGTGAAGTCGTTGGCGGCTTATGCGGCTCTTTCAATTGGAGCTACAAGGTGCAGTTTGAAGATCATGTAAAGTGGATAGTGCGGTTTGCAGTACCTGGAAGGGTTATGAATGGAGACGAAAAAATCCGACGTGAAGTGGCAACTATGCAATTTATCAAGCTAGAGACTACTATACCCATTCCGCTCGTCATTGCATGGGGAACGTCAGATGATAATCCCCTGGGATTAGGAGCATTTATTATTATGGAATTTATTGAAGGCGAGTCCCTTGGCAAGATTCTAGAGGAGAGTCCTGAACCTGAACACGGCCCAATTTTGAGGTCGGACATCGACGACAACGACCTAGAGACCATATACCGCCAAATAGCAGACATACTCCTGCAACTTTCAGAGCACGACTTTTCTCAAATTGGATCGTTATCAAGAATAGACAACACGCATAGCTGCGCAGCTTCGAGACCGTTAACACTGAAGCTAAATGAAATAGAGAGCCATGGAGGGGTTTTTGTCGGTGGTATGTCAAATTCCTGTCATTAGTCGTGGCCTTCACGTTGCTTACATTCCTCACTATGGAGACAGCATTTCGAGGACATTTTCTTCTGCTACGGAATACTTCCATCACGTTGCGGATCAGGACCTACAGCATCTTCTCAAACAGCCTAACTCAATTGACAACATTGACGATGCTCGAAGTAAGTACATGCATCGTGGTATCTTCAAAGCGATAACATCGCATTTTGTCTCTAACCAGCATGATCGTGGACCTTTCAAACTTGTGTGCGATGATATGAGCTTTGGGAACATGCTCGTTAATAACGCTAAAGACCTCAAGATTGTTGCGGTGCTCGATTGGGAATGGGCATACACAGCGCCGTACCAAATGCTATATTCCCCACCGCGTTGGCTCTTAATTAAAAAGCCAACTCATTGGGATGCCGAAGACCATCCACCGATACCATATCTCTCGCAGTACAAGTCGCAGTTCCGAAAATTCGTTCAGATACTTGAGAAGGCAGAGAGCCAGCGGGAACGAGATATGGGCACAACTTTGGCAGACGAAAGAATGTCGAGTCTCATGCGGAAATCTATGGACGATGGCAAATTTTGGTTTCATGAGCTCATCTACTCTTGCTTTGAATCTGCTGATAATCCCGCGTGGGCGGCGATTCGCGAAATTATTCCCAACCTCGAGGAGCTTTCGGAGATCAGCGACACTGAAGTGGACACTTTCGTCAACGATAAGATGGAGCAGTTGCGCTTATATGACATGGAATGGGCTGCATTAAAGAAGGAAATTGACAGAGAGGCTGCGGAGTTCGAGGCGCTAAAAAGGAAGATAGAAAAAGAAGACGCAAATGAGATTTGAGATTTGAAACTAAATAGAGAAGGGAGGTGTATCAGATTATAGAAGTTAGGCCCTATAAAGTGCGCTCCTGTAGTATGAGTTACTTGCATGGCAACCCTTTGGTAGCACCGACCACACATACTTCTAGGCCACGAGAACAGAGGCCAACGAGGGGTCGTTGGGCTTGCTTACTAATTCTTCCACGACAGATCCAACGAAACCGACTTGGCGCCCGTGAATCAATGCCATATTTAGAGAAACCTCACGTCTTCCAGGTTAATTTCAATATCAAAAGATCATAATGGCTCAAAACGGCTCGGAGTTTAAACCTTTGTTGAAGGAGGTACGCACGCCAAGTTGGAACGAACAGCATCCCACAGTATACACTTTGAACTTCGTCTTCGAGTATAACGACCATATATTTGACATTTTGCTATCTCCTCGCACAATAGCTGGTTACGATGTGGCGGATTCCATCGAATCCCAATACCTCCAGAAAATGGAGGACGCCAGCTTCTGCGATAGCGATGATAAAGAGGAAATTGAAAGAATGTTCCAGGAATCGGATAGAGTGGAACACGAGATTGGAATCAAAGTGCTCGAGGTGTCTCAAGCGATAATGCAAAACGAGGCTCTAGGGGATGAAGCCCGAAGGGACGTCACTCTAGGGGTTCATGCGACTGAGACCGGCTCACTACACACGTTGATGTACCCGAAAGTTATCAATCTGCAAGTCCTCACCAAAGAAGGGAAACTTTTGGCTGTGAAACGGGACGACTTGCCAATACATGATTTCCACCCTCCTATCACAGATCCACGGGTTCTCAACATCGGCCTTCCCCGTTACCAAGTCGCTGCCATTCAAGTTGTTGCCAATCTCTTTTCAACCATTTGCAAAGTTACCGTCAACGGTGAGATCATGTGCGCAAAGTTGGCCCGAGACTCTACGCATGACTCCATATGTGAAGACATCAATAAGCTTTACGAGATTCAAACTGAAAATTTCCCCTCGGTCGTCAGAGTCCCACGTCTCATGGGCCTCATAGAGTCGCATACTGGAATTGTCGGCTTCCTGATGGCCTATATTCCAACACACCTCCACGATCTAGATTATGCTTTACGCTGTGCAAAAGCCACTCTCGGCTCCGACGACCGACACAGGGACGGCACGCCTCTGCCAGCGACCACCATCAGTAAGGCCCGAAGAGAAAAGTGGTCTCGCCAGGTTGAAGAGACGTTGACAGCGCTACACTCTCGAAGTATTGTCTGGGGCGATGCAAAAACGGCGAATGTTCTCATTAATGAAGCTACTGATGATGCTTAGGTGGTTGATTTCGGAGGAGGAAACACGGAAGGATGGATTGACCACGAGTTGCGTGAATCTGTGGAAGGGGATCAACAGGCTCTGAGGCGCATTAAGAAGGATCTGGCTGAGGTCTGATTTTGGGGGGGAAGATGGTCATTCATGTGACTGTCCTGTTGAGAAATGACTTGGATATGGGGCTTGATTCTTACTCTACCAAATTTTGCTCTCTGTAACGCAGACATCATCATGATTTCTACCTTTCTCTTCAGCTGTGGCAAGTACCAACTCTCTCACGTCGAACTTTCCGCCACAGTAACATAAAACCATATAAGCACGCGACTTACTTGGAGACTAGCGTCGCGTTGTCGCATTCAGCTCCAGATTAGGCAATCGCGCCAAGAGCAACAGCGGATGGATTTCGTAGATCTCAAGTCATGGAAGGATAACTTGCCATTTATGGCGTTGTGAAGATGGGGGGGGGGCTGGATTCTGACATATGGCTATATAGAGTGAGTATTTTCTCTTGGGTTTTTCTTTCATCTCATCCATACTTATTCCCAGTATCACAAACTCAGCATTTGTTTGATCACTGAGCACTTCTTTCTATCATACACATATCTCATATAACCATAAACTACTGCCACAATGGACGTGAAGAATAGCGACAACGGCCTTCGCCGCCTTCCCTCTTACTCCACCATTGATCCTCAAAACCCATTCGACGCCGCCTCCATCGCCCCCTCATCCAAGAACCTCTTCGACACGGCCTCCCTCGCTCCCTCAACCGCAGCCTCCACCTCCACATCCCTCCTCTCCCACGCCTCCTCCACTACAATCACCCACGCCTCCGGCCCCTTCACCCCCACCGCATGCCTCCAGATCCAGACCCCAGGTCACAACATGGTAGCCCTGCCCACCCCCCCCAAGACGCTCGAGACGCCCATCTTCACCGTCGGCCCCACCGGCCGCTGCGAAGCCCCAGTCTACATCTCCATCCGCCCCATGCGCACAAAGGGGCACTGCGACCTCGTGCGCGCCGAGGATGAGATGCGCACCCCAATCGCGACGACACGGTACCGGCCAGGCCCATCTGCAGACCCTGTAGTGGAGATCTTAAACGATGTGGCGGGGCAGGCGGAGTTCACGATGGAGACGAGGTGGACGAGCCGGACGCTGGCGTTCGGGTTTGGGGGACGGAGATTTGAGTGGCGGTATGGCGGGCGGAAGGAGAGGAAGAGGGTTGCGGAGGCGAGGGGGGAGGGGTGTGATAACCTGCTTATTCTCGAGCGGGTGATGGGGGATGAGCGAAGACAGGTTGCTAGGCTTGTAAGAGGCGAGGAGACACGTACGCCGGGGACAAAGAAGTCGAACGCTGGAAATGGGGGAAGGTTGGAGTTGTCGCTCGAGGGGGAGTGGTCGTCTGGTGATGGGGTGAAGGTAGAGGGGAGTGGAATCTCTGAGGCGGTGGTTGTGGTGACGGTGTTGGTGATGTTAAAGAAGGAGATTGATCGCATGAGGGGTTGGCAGGCTGTTGCAATTGGTAAGTTATTATCCCTTTTGATGCTCTCTGGCCGCCGCATTATTTTAAGCTAACGTTGATTTGTAGCTGGCGTTCTTGGCCCTTGAGTCGTAACGGGGGATTGGGCTGCAGCTAAGAAGGTTGGATAGACTCTGAAAAGCTTGCCTCTAAGTATTTTGCTTAGCTACAATATGAGAGGTATTTATCAAAATGTTGTACGGCCGTGGATTCATATTTGCATAACTTCATGTCTGAAGACTTCTATCTTCTTTTTCTATATGTTACATTTATCTCAGCCCCGTCTGTCAAAGACGGGAGACTATTTGTCCCAAAATTGAATCCATCCCATTTCACAAACAAGACAGATCGTGTGTATATCCCAAACGCCATCTCTCATCAACCAACACACTCGGTTTGTTCCTAAGAGCACCAGCACAGGCCAGCCCACCCAAGGCACCGCCCGCTCCACCAACAGCATCTTGGACTCCAGCGCGCGCATCACCGACTTTACCTTTGAGACCCGCAAAAGCACCGCCAATGCCGCCAGCTAATCTGCCTGCTCCACCTGCACCACCACGAAAGGCCACCGAGTTGCCTTGGCCTACACCGCCAGCTCTAGCTGCATCCGTTGCCTCGGCTTCCCTTGTCACCGCTTCGTTCACTGCTGATTTCCGTTGCCGTTGGCGTTTCCGTTCGCGTTTCCGTTTCCGTTTGCATTTGCATTGGCGTTACCATTTGCATTTCCATTAGCGTTTCCATTCGCTGCGGCACCTGCGTTATTACCGGCGTTTGCGTTTGCGTTTCCATTAGCATTTCCATTGGCGTTTGCATTTGCGTTTCCATTCACATCTGCCGCATCCGCCGCCGCTGCTCCATCCGCAGCCGCCGCGGCATCAGCGGCAGCGGCCTTCGCAGCTGCCTTTGCAGCCTTCTTCGCGGCCTTCCCATCCTGGCCATCCGCAGCAGCGTTGGCAGCGTCATCCACGTTGGCAGCGTCAGCAGCAGCTGCATCACCAGCCGCGGCAGTAGCAGCCGCTACGTTCGCAGCCACTGTCTCGGTCACCGTGACAGTCTGCGCCGCTGGGCAAGCGCCCGCAGCGTCCGCAGAACCGGCATCGGCCGCGGCATTGCTTCCTACAGCGGCTGCGGTGCCGTTGTTGTTGTTGTTACCACCGCCGATAGCTCCACCGGCGGCTCCGCCAGCAACACCGCCGGCAGCGGCTCCGGCGCCAGCGCCAGCACCGTTGCCACCACCATTGCCACCACCATTTCCGTTTCCTCCATTACCTTCACGGCCTCCCTTGGGGGCGCGGCGATCGGGAATAGCGGAAGAGGAGGCGAGAGCGGCCAGCGCGATGGTGAGAAAAGTAGTAGTTGAGAAGTGCATTTTGGTCGTTTAGGTTGGGTATATTATTTGTTAGGAGTGTCGATAGAATGGAAAAAGTAAAGATAGAGTGCAACGGCTCGCGTTGAGTAATATAGAGATGGAATGAAAGAGCTGATGATGATAGATGAGTGACGATGGGAATGACGGCTTATATGGCCAAGAAATAAGAGCGCGGGGTGCAGATCTACCAGCTCTAGGATAGGGGGTGAGAGGCCCATAGCGCCAGGTGGAGATAGGTGGAGAGGGTAGTTAAACGCAACATTTATGGAGTCAAACACGGCATTAGGGGAGTCAAACACGGTAGGATAGGATGCGCGAGTTTCATGCGTAGTTCTAGGCGATGCTTGGGGGTGCAACTCCAGACCTGGCGCCTGCACAGCTCTATGTTGGTTTCAAATCTGTCCATCATAGCTTCTATTTGGATGTGACGGAAACGGCGAGGGTGGTGGCTGTTCTACGGAGGAGAGTTCTGGAACATTGTGGTGTTTGGCATGGGTGATCGGCGAGTCTCCGGCAGACCGTGTCTCGAGTTTACTAAGCGGCTTCTTACTATTCCGATGATATTCAGCATCTAAACACCATCACGATCATTTCTGTCGTCATATTTATATTTATCTTTACGGCATATTTGTCCAAGTACGCAAAGGCGAAATAAAAATTCCAAAATTGGTTTATGAAGGTACGCTCCCATCCTACCGGTAATATGGTTGGTTGAGACCGGGGGAATGATAAGAGGCGAGCCAAGCCGGGCCCCGTCAACTCTGATCTATAGTAAGAAATCGACAGCAATTAGAGTATCCAAAGACAATTTAATAAATTAATGACGAATACAAATTCTACTATTTACTGTTGATATTAATCTGTGCGTCGGGAATATTAGGCAATTTGGCTGTTGTTCCGACGGATAGCCACGGGTTACCACTTTGGAGTATAGAGGAATATAACTTCAGCGTTTAGCACCACACCGTAGAATATAGTACAGTAGAGTATAATAGAATCAATTGAACTGTCTAATTACCTATGGTGTCTATGTATCTTTTACATATAAATTATACTATAAAGCTACCTTGATCTGACGGTTAGGCCGGCCTATTCGTCAATCGCAAAACTCGTGGTTGGGCCAGCCAGCTCACGAATGGGCCGGCCCATTCGCGAATGAGTCCAGCTCACGTATGGGCCGGAACATATGCATCCCGCCCCGGCAGTGAATGCCCAAATGAATGCATGGATATCCCCTCGTCGGCATACCGCTCCCAACCAAGCGGTGAATACGCTTAAGTCACAACGAGCGGTTCGCTAGAGCGATGCCGCAGCACGTCCCTCTTATACTCGATGGGCCACAGTGAGGCTCATCACAAATTCTATATTGAAGCTATATTCATAACCCAAAATCCTTTCAGATTACACGACGTCGTAAATTACTAACAGGACTTTCTGCCTTGTTAATTTTCACAACCCCCAACCCCCGTGCAAACCCTACTGCCACAGCTAACTTCACTTCATCTCCCTCTCATATTTAAGATTCCGAGAAGCTATACCCGCAGCTAGAAGAGCGAAGGTGAAGATAAATTCCGGCAGGACATCAAGAACTACCTTTTCTGTAATTGTCCCACCAGTCCTTAGATTAAATGACGCGGTGTTTATAAAAGCGATTGATGTTGTGTAGAGAATCCGGACAACCAGCACAAACATGGCAACAACAACACCCCTGATGAGCTTTAAGATCTGTTAGCCAGAACCAACCAACTACGTGGTTGAATGAATACGTACTTGTTTCTCTCCACGTAAATCTCGGGGATAAAGACACGAGACAGCCACAATAACGCCGATACTGAGCCACACCGCAAGGAGGAGTATACCTCCCGCACGAACCATGTCTAATCCCGTCTTCATATCACTCGTGGTAGAAGCGATCTTCTCAAACTTGGTATACCCCAGAGCTATCATAGCGATTGCTGCTACGCAGCCAAAATGAATCACAACATGAGGTATAAATCCAAATATGATATGTCTGTGCGATTTGATAGAGATGTATCTAAGTTGGCTGTTAGTTTATATAAGCTCAACTGTTCTAGGGAAGTTGCTCCATACGATTCATGTGCGACTCCACCGACAGAAATGATCATAGGAGCAATGGCCACTGAGGCAATAATCAGCCCGGCCTCGCTGACTGTCTTGTTTGTTGATTCATCGCTGACGATAATGGCGGCACCGACAATTCGTATGATGCAAAACACACAGAGGGAAACCCAGCCTAAGAGGCCGTGCTGTCCGTGCTTAAAGAGGCAGTAGAGCGCGGGGAAAATGGCGATTATAAAGAAGGCCAATTGAGCAATAGCGATTTTTCCTGCTGTGTCGAACATGGTGTGCGTGTGCGTAAAGATACAAATATGTATAGAGAAAGGAGGCAATCGAATTAATGGTGCAGATGGAAGGGAGTTGACGGAATATATACCAGATGAGAACTTCTAACAAGAACAAAAAATAAAGCAGAATGCTTACGACTGCCTAAACGCCACAGCGGATAACCAACCTTCAGCTGCATCTTCTAAAGATGTAGAAGGTCTCCAAACGCGTGGCTATGAGTGCATGTCAGCTTGGGAATGACCGAGAAGGGAAACCACAGAATGAAGATCAGCAACTGGGGTCGCAGGGAAAGGATCCGCTAATGGTATGTCGATCTGACGCCAATACGCGATGCGGACAACGTAATACGCGATGCGGAATACGGAATACGAGATACGGGATACGGTAACCAACGCATTGTCCGTCGGACGTATTCCCTCATCATCATCGCATTTCTTATTATCAAACTCCAGACGGGCACTCTGCGGTGGAGATACCCTCTCTATTGTGCTAATAATGCCACCCCAAACCCGGAGAACACATACGAAGTCTCGAGGAGGGTGTTTGGAGTGTAAGCGAAGGAAAATAAAGGTTGGCAGCACTCGTCGCCAACGACTTACCTGCTTTGGAGCCCTTGCTAAACATGGCATAACAGTGCGACGAAGAGAAGCCCGCCTGTTCAGGCTGCATAAAACGCTGTGTACCATGCGAATTTGCTATAGCGAGGTCGCCAAGTACAGTCAGGCAGTCAAGGTATGCTGGAACATCGCCCGTGAGCCTGTCCGCAATATCGTCTTGTGATATGTCTACTGCTGGTTGCAATGGCTGTTCCGACATACTTGCATCACCTGGTCTGCCTTCAAATGAAATACCGAGCCCGTCTGCCACCACAAAGACTGTTGGGAATTTCGATATGGACGATATGGTGTTGGTATGTACACACTTTCGTTTATGTTGATAAAGAGAGTCTTCTATTGCTCCTGATATTCCTATCAACACAAACGCTAATAGCCAAACCCCACAGTATCACCAATTTATCACAGAAACGGCTGCAACGATGGGTGGTCCATGGGTAAAAGTAGTTCCCCGGTTGTCTATTTCCTGCGACTATCTGATGCACGGCATGTTATCCACAGCGGCATTGCATCTTGCATACCTGAATCCGGGGCAACGAGGCAGGTATGAGTACTTGTCTACTCAACACCGGACACTAGCACTCGGCCCGTTCCAGCAGGACTTATTAAATATCACCCCAGAGAACTGTAACCAAGTGTTCGCCTTTTCCGGGTTTATGATAATAGCCCAGTTTGCACCATCTCGCTCTCGCGAGGCTCTCTTCCCGTCTCCAACTTCTTCCTTATACAAAGGGCAAGCAAATTGGATAGTCTGTCTCCGTGGATGTAGCTCTATCGTGACCCAAGCAAGGCGATACATGATATCCGGACCTCTTGAGGGTCTCATTTCACAAGGCATGCGGGCATCAGCTCTCGCCAGAGAAGTTACCGTGCTCCCAGAAAATGAAGATTTTCAGAGCCTACAGCGCGTATCTGGGGAAGTTTTGAAATTACAGTGCATCAAGGAAACAACAACTGTGGATGAAATGGAATCGTACACAGAAGCAATTTCTTGGCTACAGGGATTACTTGCAGCATCTTTAGCTACTACCGATTCGCTCATCTCCAGAATATTCTCTTCCATTTGGCCAACGCAAGTATCAGACACGTTTATTCGGACGCTGGACGACGGGAGACCACCAGCTCTTATTATCACTGCGCACTATTGCCTTTTATTGCAACGCTGTTACTCGTGCTGGTATATGGAGCATCGTGCTTACGACTTGTTTAAGGCTATCCAACAGGACTTGCCTGCGGAATGGGCCCCCTACGTGGAGCGGATGGTACAGGTGATTCAAAATAAGTGATTGGAAAACTTTAATAATTGAGTAGAGCTGGAACTTCGAATAGTTAGAAGATATTGGCGTCTGGGGGTTGGTACAGTTGATGCTTGTATAGTAGCAGGCTGATAATATGAGACACAAGACACACAGTTACAAAAGTCCCACGATAGTTAGCACGCGTGCCTCATAAAATACTGCGCCTCCAAAATTATAACGTCACAATAATCACCCAAAAACAGCGGCCACAACGCTGAAACAACAGGGTAATGATCAGCTCTCTCTTGTTCTGAGGTGGTCTAAACGTATCACGTATCCCGTATCTCGTATCGGGCATTGCTTGCGTTTCGCGCGCATCGCGGATCCTACCAGGCGCAGCTTATCCTGGGAATGTTGTCACGTTAATGGGCTGTGCAAAAACAACCCCTTGTAGGTATTCAAAGTGAGAGACTTGGATTTAATATATGTATGTCTATATCCTTCGAAATATATCGCAGTATCAACACATCAATCTCACCCACACCCACACACACGCCAGCCTCCTCCCCATCTCTCATCCGTCAAGACCAGACTCTCAGATAAACCTCCTTCCTCGCACACCTAAATCACATCTACCTATCATTTACTATGGGTTTAATCAAGACTGCAATTCTGACCGGCGGTGGCATATATGCCATCAAAAAGGTCACCAAATCCGCTGAGAACCGTCATAACACGCAACAACCTCCACCCGACTACCCTCGTCAGAATCCAAATTATCCTCAAGAATACGAGGGGTTTCAAGGCTCGCCACAAAATGGTTCTTCTCAACAAGGTCCTTACTACGGTAGCAACCAACAGCAATGCCGAGGGGGATCCTCCTGCAACCACGAGCAACCTGATCAGAGATCCGCCCGTGGCTATACTGGCCAAAACACCCCACCAGCTTATTCCCAGCAGCCACAAGGTTACAATAGGGGACCAGTGGACAATTCCGGTAGTAGCGATAAGAGTTACAGGTCTGAAAAGAGATAGATAAGCGCCTAGATTATTCGAGAAACGAGGGGTGGGATGTCTACTGTTTCTGTAGCCAGATTACTATGGTTTGTTCTCTACAGTTTAGGGAGTTATGTTATGGTTGCAATATTAGGTCCGGGGGTATCTTATATGATTAGAGATAGCAAAACATTATACTTGATTCACAGAACAGACGTGCAGAAACTTGATGTAACCCGTGTTCACCCCTTTTGCAACGTCTGAGTTAATCTATATAAGAAACAAGTTGATGTTGGTTTGCATGCTTTCATTGGTGAAGTCATTACTTAACAACTTAAAGACCATTTTTAGCTGCCAGCCATGGGTCGCAAGGCCAACGCTAATGAGCAAGAAGGATGCGATTGAGCTACAGTAGCTAAATCTGTATATAATTCAAAAGGCTAATAACTAGGCTCTATCTTCATTCTCGTAAATTGATGCACCCTTCTTTTCATTGTCTACCCTCTCTACATTCGCTTTATCGCCCTCCATAACCACAGCAACCTCCTCTAGAGATACTCCCTTTGTTTCAGGGTGGATGAGCCAGATCGTAAATGTTTCGAAGGCGAGAAGGACGACATAAACAAGATAATACTTCCACTGGAGGGCGTCGAGTCCTATAGGATTCACAAACTGATTGAAGCCAGTTCCGCCCTTGTTCGACAACTGCATAATAGCAATACCTTTAGAGCGGTGAATAAACGGAAAAACTTCAGATACATATAGATACTGTAGAGGCATCATTAAGTTGTAGAATGCGTAATATATGAAGATCAGTGCCACAACGCCGGTAGCGGCAGAGTTGTTGGTATTGTCTTTTGCAAAGGTGGCCGACGCAGCAGTCCAGCAAGAGAAGAGGACACACATGGAGCCAAAGCCGAGGAGCAATTGCGTACGGCGAGGGAAAAAGTTGGTGCCGATTATAGCAGCTGTGGCACCGGTGAACAGATTCCAACAACTCAGCGAAAGGTTAATCTGCTGCTGCTTAAGACGATCGGTGATTCCAATAGTAGCCAGTACTTTTGCCAAGTAGTAGCTGACAAGGCCGTTGCCTGCCCATTGTGAAAAAAGCCCGACACAGAAAGCAACCAACACGCGACGAATGTTGGCCTTGGTGGTGAACAGCTCGCGCCATGGTCGGGATGATGCCTCCTTCTCAAGACGTAGAGTTTCTCTAATCTGGAGGAACTCGGCTGCGACGAATGCTGAGTCCGCATCACCCTCGCCGTGATATTTGATTAAGATAGCTAATGCTTCATCGTGTCTATCCCGAGATATGAGCCAGTGAGGTGATTCTGGAATAAACCTAAATTGCACCTTAGTAGAGAATATGCTTGATTCCCTGGCCAAAGGGAAGATTCATACCAGATGAAGACTAGTTGAAGAATGGATGGTACAATCTGGAAGATTGTAGGGAGACGCCAACTCCAATCTGTCGGCCAGGCGTAAGTGCCTAGGGTTAGACCAGCAGCAAAGATAGAGCCAATATACCATGATACCTGGAACATGCCGATAATTCTAGCGCGTTCTTTGGGGTAGCACAGTTCAGTTAGGAGCTGCGCAGCACCTGATAGACAAATGGCCAATCCAAAGCCCATAATGGCACGCGAAGCAATAAGCATTCCGATGTTGATAGCTGCACTCTGGATGACCACTCCAACGGCGACAATAAAGGAACCCAGGATTACATTGAATTTCTGCCCCAGCGGTCGTTAAGGTAGGGAATGAAAGGCACAGCAGCGACAGAGCCGATCGACATAGAGGCGGAGATGAGACCCAAAGTTGCGCTCGTAGGGTGACCAAAGTGTGATTGCCATTTATCGACAGCTTGGAGGCCGTTTAGGACACTTCCATCGAAGCCTAGAACCATGGAGTTAGCTTTTAGAAATATCTGCTGGTTGGAAGAGAGTTTCATGCCTGTGGTTATCTCAACACCTATAGCGGCCGGCACCAAGAAGGCATAAAGGGTTCTCAGGTTCTTCTTCTGGTACCAAGGTATTGTGTCTTCAGCGAGCAGACGTGACACCACGGATGTGGCCGCAACATCGTTGACATTGAGGTCATGTCTAGCTATTCCTGTTGTTCCTTTCGACATGACGAGCAAGATTTGTGAAAGGTAAGGTAATCTCTGAAATGGTGGTAATGTCTTGAGTTTGAGAATTAGGGGAATATGATTGTTCTTTATATCGACTATGATATATGCGTATAGCGGGCTCAATGGCACCGATCAGCTCCAGTTCTGCTTTATACCAGGTCTAAATTTTCCGATTTTAGACGCTCCAAGCGTTTAATCATGCTAATTAAGACCGAGGTCAGCTCTTGGATATTGGGGTATTAACGCCACCCCAACTCATCCTGAGAGCACGGCTTAGAACTCGACGATGTCATTTCATTACCGGCTAAAGGCCCTACATCAACCCCACACGCTATTAATATTACCCGGTAGCTAGATATAATAAGTATATACAGGATGGGGTTGGTAATCACAATTATCAATCCTGATTTGAGGATTATTGGGCCTGCTCGCTCGGCTCGTGGTTGACCTAGCCGCTGCCAAACTCTTAGCATTGCGGGGAAGTGAGGGGTTGTCGTGGGTCCCCGATCTACCTGTCACTTTCGAGCACTGGCCAACCTGCAGGACGTAGCGAGCTCTGTGTGGTAAATACTCTCCAATGTATGCCTCAACAGTTCATTGGAGGAAAATACATGTTTCCCTCCAATGAACTGTTGAGACACATTGTCTAGAGACAACGGAGCTGGTTTATCAGCAGGAACGTATCTTCCCTATGTCTATACGGATAATATCTGGAATCCAAGTACCTGGTCGGACCCTAAATATTTTGACAACCCCAGCTTCGACCAGGATGTAAGTCGTAGTATGAAATATTATAGCGACAAATCATGCTAATATTTAGATCTTCTAGGATGACGACACATCGAAAGTCTACCCGGCTACCACAGCCTGACTTGCCAAGCATGACCCGAATTCGAAGCGAAAGAACTTCGCGATTCACATCTCGGAAATCGACATCTCTATGGGGGCCGCACGGTAATACGGAAGGCTCGCACATCTGCAAGAGAGGCAATTACTATTACAGCCACTATCCACAAATCCCGATCTCAAGCACCGTTCTCTCATTAAATATAGCCTGATGACCCACCCAGCTGTGCGTTATTTGAATATCTTGGCACCTTCTGCTTGTCAACCGCCTGGGTGGTGAAATCTGCCAGTATCATATTAAGGCGCTGTCGCCGCAGGCATTCATCAAAATGAAAGCTATGGGCTAGAGCATCAAGTTCCGTTATGTCCATGTCCCTAAATAGACTCGCAAACTCATCCGAGAATGTAGGTGCGAGAAATGTGCCAAAATTGTTACGATAGACATGGTTTTCAGTTGACCAGTTGGTCGGGTAGACATGTCTCGCTGTAGGGCTTACACTGTCAATCCACTCCGTGACCGCCTTTAGTACCTTCTTAGACTCATCGCTTCCAGATCGACCCCAGCCATCTAGTTGATGTTCTTTTTTCGTTTGGAGAAATGCATGAATAGTTTTATTCCACTTACTATCTGGGCTTGTAGACACCAAACCCATGAGTCCGATATCTTTATAGAGCCAGATGCTCCAGTGGATTCCATATTTGTGGTATATGCCAAGTTGTTCTCTTACAAGGTCGTATCATGCGTTGTTGATTTCCTCTGCATTGGCTTCGGATTTAGGATCTGCGTATACGGGGCCGAACTCCCCGTTCCAGATCGCGGTCTGGTTGCGTGTCATGAAATCTGCCTTTCGGATGAATTGAGCCTCGAGCTTAGCCTTTTGCTCTTCAGTTCCGCTGTACAGGTCACTGCCAGGGAGGCCCATCGTCTGGATATATGTAAGTGTATGAAAGACAATAGTAGTGTTAAAGGCTTACGGAATAGTCGTGGAGGGCATATACTGCATTTGGTAAGACCTCGTCAAACCCTTTCCATTCCATAGCAAAAGTATTACCATCGAGCCATAGTATATGGTCAGGGTCAACTTTTCTGATTGCCTGTTCTATACGGTGATAGAACGCAGGTAGTCGAACGTGCTCTGGGTCGCATGGCTCGTTAAGTGGGTTATATCCTGCTACCCACGGATTCTCCTTGAATCGCGCGGCAATCTGCTCCCACAACCAGACAGTTCTGTCTTGATGGTCTTTAAAGTCCCAAAATGCTGCATATGAAGTGATGTTGTCTGAGTGCCAGTCGCAGTTCTGTGCGCCTGGAACCGTGTGCATGTCAAGAATCGTATATATTCCATGTTTGGAACACTAATGGCTTTAGTAACGAGTGTGTCAAATGGAATCTGCTCGAGCACTTACAAGGTCGACAACGCGGTCAAGATGTTTAAAGCAATCTTTTTTCAACACACGAGGATTCATATCATCCTCGAAATGCTTGTAATTGAAGGGGACTCTGATGCAATTCAGGCCCACGCTCGCGCAGTACTTAGCATCAGCTTCCGTAAAGAAATATTCAAGGAACTTGTCGAAGAAATAGTCGTATTTTTCCTGGCCTAGTATTTTGAGCATAGACGACCGGTGCTGGGACTCTTGGCCAGGAAACCCCGTAATGAAGTTCTCCATGCTAAAAAAAAGTAAGCTCGCGAACGATCAGGGCCGTGAAACTCATACAAACTCACTTCATCCAGCCAGCAAGTGCAGCACCCTTTAGCACAATGGTCTTGCCATTATTGTCAACAATGCGATCCCCTTGTACCTTAAGAATACCTGTTGCCATATTGGTCGCTTATAGCTGTAGAGCGAGGGTTGGTAGGTGATGCGATAGAGCTTTTCGTGTATGCGTGACTTAACGGGAAAGTATCAGAACCAAACTTCGTACTCTGTTTATAACTGAGATCCAGCTCGTTCAAATAAATGCTGAAAGTAGATGTATGTCTGTCGCGTCAAGTTACGCCGATACAAAGTTTCACGCCTACTGGGCATGCTTCATGTTATTACTTCGTCCGGGACATCTCAGGCCGAGAGTGAAATCCTATTTCAAGGTACATGACTGTGGGGAGGTTTACAATCCCCAGCTTAGTTAGCGCTAAAGGCCGATTCATAGGCATGGAGTAATCTAGCATGGTGTTCACCGGCTTTCTAGCGGACTTCAAGACCTCTGATTTGTTACGAGTGCGGGGAGAAGGAAAGATGTCGGGTTCAAGCCGTAGCCAAGTCAGCCTAGAGGGTATGTGGCGGAACCGCCCCCGCCAACTTTCGTGAAGCTCTACTAGTTCTGGAGAGGAGCTCGGAGCGTCTGGGGAAGGAAATTGGAGTTTCGCGCAATTATGGAGACTGCCTTACGGGGGTTATTCTATATATAAATAAATAGTGTTTGTGTATAGTTTTAGGAGGGTTATTATAGGATTACGGTTGCTAACGAAGGAGGGTTGTGTCGCCAGGGTAGAATAGTTCCTCTATTGAACATGAGGAGGACATTATATCCGAAGCGGTTCAGCTCGCTACTGCATCCCACTACTCAATTATTTTCACTGGTAACGATCCTTCATGGGAGACGGAAGGCCAAGATCAAGCAATCTGTTACCTACCCAAGAACTGCAGCCAGGATCGTCTTCCGTATGAGGTCGCCGCTGTTCGCCCAACAACAATCGTCGCCAATAGTACGGATGCTGCAGTTGCCCTCCCGTAGCTAGATCGAGTCCAGGGCTTGCTTTAGACCCGGTCCCGGGACAGGAGGCTGGTCACTCTATAGCCGACATACTGACTAGTATTTAGTACCCCGAAGGTCACTTAACCCACACATTCCTCGAAGACAGCCCAGCATATAAAATCTTTCCCGCGGGGGGGCTACGATGCCCAGCATAAATTTCCAGGTGACGTATGATGAGGGTATCTTTGTTAGCTATAGGCATTTTGATCGGTTAGCGCTTTCAAAGTTATTCGCGGGTAGACCAGAACAGATACTATCAAAATTGGTTCGTCCCGAAGACCCGATTAAGGTATACAGATTCCACCAACCAATATGCTTTCGACATTTTACACATGCTAGGTTAAAGATAGATCAATTTCTAATCTCCGTAATCAGATTGATATGCTGTCGATCCTAGCTAGTATCTGCTCTATATATCTAATTCCGACGATAATTCCATCTCCATCTTCTTGATTATTATTCCCAAACATTCTACTTCCTGGATCAAGACACGTTAGACACGCAAGGACAATTTCGGTATACACATTCCCGACTCTTGACGGAAGATCCCTCTTCGCCAACTCTATGAACTGGTCTTTGATACGTAATCGAGCAGTCAAATGGGGGACTGTGAAGTCTTCATTGCTAATCTGGAGTTCGAATGACGCTGGTGGAACCGGTGCGGCATTCGTGTTCAGCAGTGGATAGTGGACAAATGACCGCCATAGCCCAATCTCTAGGAGACAAACACCAAGGCTGTAGATGTCATGTTGCATCACATAGCGGTTCAAAACGTGTATTCCTTGGCGTTGAGGATGACGGTATAAATTTCGATGCCAGGCTGGATCTCCTAGCAGGTTGGTTTGTTGATTCACACGCCGAAACTGGTTAAAGCCGACAAGAAAAGTTATACCTAGCGACGAGTCTTTGCTTGGAAATACCAAGATGTTTTCTGGCCGGATGTTCTTATGTACGAAACCACAAGTGTGGATAAAGCTCACGGAGCGAACCTGTCGCTTAGCAATCCGCACAATGGAGCTGAGACTGGGGACGAGGCCTCTGTCAAGGAGAAGCCCACGAAGGCTAACAGGTAATGGGCAGTTTTTAGGCGTGCCATACAGAATATCAATCCCGTTGATGTCATGAGTCGTAACATCCGGGAGCTCCATGAGGCCTTTACAATGGAGAAGACAAAATGTGACAGGATCAACTTGCTGGAGCCTTCCTGCTAATGATTCCACATCAGTCTTAATCTGACTAATGTCAAGTGCTCCATGACTTCCATTCACAGATGTCACTGCTTCCGCAATTAGGAGCCTGGTTTGCCCAGATTGCTCTCGCAGGATTGCTCTAGCAGATGAGAACATGATCGAGGTCTCTCTCGGGTCCTTGAGCTTAGCTGCATCGAAGTAGAGGCTGGCTTTATAATCCGGCTTTGAGGCGTAACGAAGGTTCCGCATGTTCATGAGTGGGTTCAACTGGTTTCTTAGCAAGTCGAGTCGAAGGTCCGGATCGTGTGGTAACTCTGCATTCACTTGTCGAAGCTCAAGGTCTAGAACCTTGCTGCTGTTGAGTATTGTCAAATACCAGGTTGGATCGAACCGGTTATGCCATGCTTCAAGCTCGACCGCAAGTTCTTTTAGGCTATCCCTGATTACCCACCTCCACTTGCTTAGATAGCCCATGATCTTCTGCTTTGGCGAGCGGTCGTTAAAATCGTCGTCGGGCTTCTGCACTCTTAGTTGGGAAATAGTTTGGAGCAATTTGCCTTCAAGCTTTCGCAACAGGTTTAGCTGGCTATTTGCGAGCTCCTCCTCGAGCAGCTCGGAAATTCTGGAGAGGAATCGCATTTGTATCTCGATTCTAACCCAGACAGCCTCCACCAAAACAGCCTTATCGTCAATTTCCTTGTCATACGTTCTGAATCGTTGACAAGTATTTTTTATTTCATTAGCGACTCTGAGTGCATGTTAACACAAGCTCAAGTAACTCATCGGCATCCACTGTCCACACAAACTCACCTAATGCAGATATCCACGGCACCCACGACCGCAAGTCCTAGTTCTGCCATGGTAATCTGTACCCGTCATAACTGGCAGAAAATTGCAATATTTTTCGTCACGCAAGGAGTTGCTCGTCTTATCAAGATATTGAGCGCGACGAGGCAGACTTAACGACCTTTCATTTCTCCCCGTGGCGAGGCTGTGCTCCGACGTGTCAACACTGCCCCCCACGCCGACTCAGCCACATTTATGCTATGCACTGTACTGCACAGTACATGAACTGTACCGCCACGGCGGTTTCAAAAGGCGAATGCATACCATTCTTTCCCGCATACTCCGGTCTAGGACCTGACTCCTCGTTTGTTCTTCTTGGAATCAACCATACCGCTGCAGAATTTATATTCGCTCCGACACCAGACATCCAATAATCAGTAACGACGGGTATAATATAGCTCTTCAAACAGTTAACCTAACTTAATCGTTCCTCGTCCATGCACTTCCAAGAGACAAATGGTCACCTGGTCTCTTCGAGTTCATTTTGCTTTGAAAACTTCTTTTCGGAACTCTTAATGCATCGACCATATTCACAGTTATATATCTCAACGTATGCAAAAGGTTGAGCATGATAATGGAGCATACTTTAGACTTAGTCTCGGCTCTGAGGCTGGACGCAGAATTTATTACTGGAGGCGTTAAGCACAAGCGGCACGTCCCAAAGAAGAAATCTGGAGAATCTCTCACCCGAATTGAGGAAGAGTCATCCATGGAAATCGAGGAAAACTTATCTATTGAAATTGAAGAGATATGGGATATCGAACCTGGTTCAATCATCGGCCAAGGCTCCTTTGGAATTGTGAGGTTTGAGCGACGTCGGCCACTGATGTCAGATCAAACCCAGACTTCTCACAACCAAGTTCGCGCAGTGAAGGAGATTAAAAAATTGAGCACCCTAGACTACATGAAAGAAGTTCAGGCCGTCGCAAAATTTTCACAGGCTCAAGTAAGTCGGGGTAGATCTTGTTTTTTTCCTTGGGAGTAGATAATAGCTAACTGCTCAGTATGAGCACTTTTTTATTCAAAGCTATGGATGGTTTGAAAATCAAGAATCTGTATTTATCGCGATGGAGTACTGTCGGCTTGGGGATTTGGCACGTTTTAGAAACCGTGAGGGACCCTTTCCTGAGAAAACAACCGGGCTTGTTGCGCGGCAGGTTCTGGAAGGGATAAGATTCATGCACGAGATCAACTTTGCCCATAGGGATTTGAAGCCAGGGGTAAGTAATCTTCTGTCTATGATATTGAGTCTAGTTACTCAATTGCAACACAGAACATCCTAGTGGTATCCACATTCCCCTGGCTTGTCAAAATTGCCGACTTTGGCATCAGCAAGCAATGTCACGAAGGGACGCAGTTGGAAACACAGCTCGGCACTACCGAATACATGGCACCCGAGCTGAAGGGTCACTTTAGAAGTAGTCACAAGGTTTCTGTGTATTCAATATCTGTCGACATTTGGGCCATCGGGGTGATCACAATGGAACTACTGCTGACCCATCCCTTCCTCTATAGCTCCGATCAAGAAGATTATACCCGAGGGATCAAGCCGCTCCGATTCGACGAACCACCTGGCATGGACATCTCGAAAACGTGCCAAGATTTCATCAAACTCTTGTTAACTCCAAACCCGAGAGATCGACCAACAGCAGCGTCAGCTATTTCCCATCCGTGGTTTGCGAACGTGGCGCTTCTGCTGGAACAAGACAATCTGTACGTGTCTGGTGACCGCCTTAACACCCCGTCAGCTGCTAATCAAGACACAGGCTCTCTGCTCAAGACGAAGCCATCCCATCCCAACGCCGTGACGCCGCCGCCGCATCTTCACCCATGCCATTACTATCCTGGTCGACCTTTGGAAACCTGCGGCTCACAGACGGATCTCGCACTACGAGAGGCAGCCGGAGCACACGCGGCTCTCGCAGTGATACGGATAATACGCCGCTTGACACTTATCAAGGCCGGCCTTTCGACGCCAGTCTTCTAGTGTCATCATTTCGAGATCTTTCATTGGACAAGGTTAGTTTCTTTCATGTCAGGCAACAAAGGGTAGCGCACAAACAATCTAACATTAGTATCCCGCGCGTATAGACAAAGTACTTCATCCTGAGGTCAGACAACGAAACAGACATGGAGACGAGCTTTGCCCTCGGTCAGTGGTCGGCTATGAAAGATGCGAACACGAGGCTCGATAACGGGTATAAGAGGTCTGGTGGGAACGTTATAATTTTCTTTTCGATAGTGAAAAGGTGCGTCGCTATTGTGTCCTGTTATCAATCATAATCATGGCGACACCCACTAATGGAAACTCAACTCAACAGTCAGAGGTTTTGCGGCGTTGCTAGAATGACGAGTCCGATGGATTGGGACACCACGAGCGAAGATTGGTTGCCCCGAGACGACGGGAGAGAATACCAAGGGTGAGTGGTGTTAATAGACAACAGTTATCACCACCGCTCCAAGCCACTAACCGTGAGAAACACATAGGCAATTCACCATCAACTGGCTCTGCCTAAACGAACTACCATTTGCCGGTATAAAATCCGTTCCAGCGTATCTAGGGAAAGGGCGCCGCGCAGTAGCTGTCATGGATGGGACGGCTATATGTCCTGAATCGGGGTATGAGCTGTTGAGGGCGTACTCGGAGGAAGATCGACGAGCGCCGTGCTTGTTGGAGAGGCGGCGGGTCGGGGGCGGTGGTGCGTAGATTACGCTGGGAATGTATGGCTTTTGCTGTGCGGCTGGCCTATGGTGGATACGCGTTGAGGATAGATAACTTCGCTTTCGGATTTGGTGGATATGAGAGATTTCGCTTCATAGGATGAAAAAACGCATCATGGGTTATCGAGGCTGGGGAATATAACTTCAGCTAGGCAAGTCAGCTGGAGAGCCAATAGTAGCCCGCCCCTGGAGAACAAGCCTAGACAGAGAGCATATCTATCCCCCCCCTTTAACAAAGTAAAAACCTACTTTCAGCATCAATAAACAGAACAGGCCTCCATCTTATGTTCACACAAACAAAGCTATTTGCCCCTGATCTAGTAGTAGGTAGGACTTATTATATAACCCGAATTCCTCTTTTAACATACAAAGGTAATTGTTATAAACATAAACTAGTTTAAATCTTGTAACACTAGCCTTTCGATACTACCGCTGCCTGCGGACAGGTTTTGCGGAGTATTGTTCGTTCGGTCTATCCCTTTAGGAAAGAGAGACCAGTCAGACCCCCTACTGAGTTCTCATAAATCTACAGTGCGGACAAAGCAGCGTGCTCTTAGAGGGTGAGGGATAGATGCGCGGTGCGTGGCAGTATAGTGTGGCAAGGGTATTTCGCAGTAGGATAGATACTAAGGCTCTGCATACGGCAAAAAACCCATATCCCACAGATTACAGCCCTTCAGGTTCGCGGCACATACGCGTATCATAGAAGTTTTGCGATTCATTCGTACTGACTACCGTTACAAGAGCCATCCATAGCCCCATCCATCCATCCATCCATCCATCCCTCCCTCCTAAACCCACGATTCCCACCCCTCCATCCACCCTCCACGCAGCCAGACAAGCCATAGCAACGAGCTCCACCCCCTCTACAGCGCACCAGCCATCTCCCCAACCCTCTCTCCGCCCAATACCCCCCTATCCCATCCATCCTCGCGCACACGAATAAGCCACAAAAAATAGCGACCAAAGCAAGCAAAAGACACAAAAAAAAAAGCGCAATAATATCCCCGTACACCATCAAAAACCGTAATAACCCTCACTCAGGTCGTGAGCGAGAAGCGAAAGAAAAAAAATGAAGACGCGTGGTTGAGAGGCGCGTTCTAGGCCTCAATAGCCTTATTCTTCTTCTTCTGCTCGACCTTGAGCAGCAGCGCGCGGTTGATGTGCGGCAGCACGCCTCCGAAGGCGATGGTGGCGCGGATCAGGGTGTCGAGCTCCTCGTCGCCGCGGATGGCGAGTTGCAGGTGGCGGGGCGTGATGCGCTTGACCTTGAGGTCCTTGGCGGCGTTCTGAGGGAGGGAGGTGTTAGTTGTTGGATTGGATGGGGAAAATGGGTGAATGGAATGGGTGGCTTACTCCTGCCAGCTCGAGGACTTCGGCTGTGAGGTACTCGAGGACGGCGGTCACGTAGACGGCGGCCTTGGCGCCGACGCGCATCTTGTTCTGGGTGTTGTTCTTGAGGAAACGCTTGACGCGACCGCAGGGGAACTGGAAAGTGTGTCAGCATGGAAATCCACCAGGTGCGCAAAAAGAAATTCGATGGATGGCGCGGATGCGATGTTGTTCTGATTCGTGGGTACGGTGTGGTGTGAGCTGTGCGCGGTGCTGCCTAGTTGTGTAATGTAATGTAACGTATCCGCACGCCCAACATCACTGCTCGATTCTGACGCGCCGCGGTCGCCTTTGAAATGGCCATGCGCATGTACGTGTATTCAGCTCTGGCGACTCGAGCGATGGTTGTGTTGTCGCGGGCCCGAGATCGAGTGTCGAGGTAGTGATGACGCGACTGGCGGGGTATGCGACGACGACTCTCTCGGGCGATCCAGGATCCAGGGCGGGAAAACAAAAATCAAACAACGCGACCACCCATATCATCATGTACTGACCTGGAGACCAGCCTTGCTAGAGTGGCTCTGCTGTTTCTTGGATCCATCGACGCCGGTCTTGCCTCCCGAGGACTTGCCACCGGATTTTCCCTTGCCGCCAGCCATTGTAGTTTATTGTGGTGATTGAAAAAACGGAGTGCAATAAAGCGGTGGTGATGGGTTATTGATGGCGACGTTGGGGTTGTGGATGGTCGATGGTTTGTTGATGACGACGAAAGTTTGAAGTTGGTGGAGTTTTGGGTGGTTGGTGTTGGTGGTTGGTGGTTGGTGTTAGGTCGGGATATTGTTGATGGAACTTTGTTGTTTTGGTTGATTGGGGAAGGGAAGGGAAGTTGCTCAAGCGCGTTTCTCTCTCTCTTGCTTGCTTGCGGAAGGAAGGAGAGGGAGGGAGGTGGTATGGGTAGGGTAGGCGAGTAGAACATTTCGCGCAGTTTTGATATGAGGGGATGAGGGAATGATGGGATGATGTAGGGTAGGGGGGGGAAATGAAGTGGGAAATCAGAAAGGGAGAGAGGATGAGATATAAGAAGAGATATTATATATATATATAATATCTCAGTCTCTGATAGAATAGAAACGGGAAAAGGAAAAAGGGGAGAAGGGAAAGCATCATCTCCTCACGGCTGACTGCTTGGCTTGCGGGGGGACTCACCTCATCGCACACATGGGGAGACAAAGCCAGGGCCATAGTAATTGGCGCCAGAGGCTTCTCAGCGGCAGAGCTTGATGATCTTGAAGCCCTTGATCTCATGCATGTCGGTATGAAGATTATGAGTTGACAGATGTTGACTTCTGTCGCCGTTGGGCAGTTGGAAGACGATGAGTTGTCGTTGTCGTTGCCGTTGCCCTGGCTGGCATGGACCTGGCATGGACCGGTGTTTCGCCATGGTCATGTGATATGGGATGGGATTGTGTTGGAGTTTCGCCACGGTCACGTGATGTGGGTGGGTGGGATTGTAACAAACGGTCCGTTTGTTGACCCGACTGAGCTGAGTACTCTGTACCGACTAAGAGTACTTAGTTACTATGGTGGAGTGAAGTACTTCTCGTACTTCTTACATGTTATCACCGTCACCTTCTTGGCTGGCCGACACCGACACCGGTGTTCTGTTGCCTATCCTATGTCTCTTCTTCTTTCTCCATGAAATTTACTATTTAATACAATGCAACAGCGACTATTCTGATGCCATACAAAGACATCGTAGACCATACAGTACTGTAGGTGCAATCCAGGCAGGTAAAGGGAGATATATTCACTTCCTCTTGTCATCTTGTCACTTTTATACTACTCCGATTTCCTATAAACAATAACTTTTAAAAACTCTCATTTAACGCCTCAGTCAATTAATACATCATCCATTTCCAAATCCCACACTATGGAAGACCCTAAAACTATATTTGCCCTGAAACCGCTCAATGGCGTTGATATGGAGGAGATCACCGTCGCCGAGCTCCAGCGCCATCTCAGCTCCGGCCGCTTCTCTTCCCTAGAACTGACACAATGGACTCTAAGCCGAATCGAACAGGTCAAATCCTTTCAGAACCACCCCCCCCC
>JPKE01000119.1:0-53584 GCA_000750995.1 Pseudogymnoascus sp. VKM F-4520 (FW-2644) | reverse complement strand
AGGTGGGGAAGTGCGCCGCGTGCTTGTGTGCGCCGCGTGCTTATGGACCACGTTATCGCTGTAACTATTGGGGTTTTATAATTTTGTATTCAGCATTTGGTATCTCACATTTGGATGGATGGTTCACTGAAACATTGTAATTGATTGTGCGAGCGGGCTTCGCGACGAGATATCTTGCAACATCCTTACGCATTTGATAATTTACAAGCCCGTCTTCTCCGTCACAAATGCTGCGGCCGCGCCGGCATCCATAGAGTACTGTACCAGTTAGTGCTGACATTAAATATAACAGATGGAGGGAAGCTTACAGTCAGATGCGCCGGCAGGACAATAATACCTCCGTCACAGATATTGTCACCGTCGTGGCAGATTACATCTACCTTTGCAGCCGGGATGGACCCAACTGCGTCACCATCGTCTGGATCTCCAAAGATCACAACTGAAACGAAACATATCAGCAGTATACGAGAAAACGGGTGGTAGCAATGCAAACGCACCGGCGGTGACTTTTGCCGAGTTGTCAACACTCAGCTGATCTGCTGCGTTATGCACGAGCTGTCCACCTTGTCTACTCGGTGTCAGTTCCCATATCCAAATACTAATATCAAAAATCGGCATCTGGGACGTACGAGTACCCGCTCATCACAACCTTCGTATCGGGGCACTGAGTAATAGCCTGGCCAACTAGTTCGGCCATCTTCTTGCTACCTGCCGCATCGCCTCCAGCCAAGAACCCCGCAATATCGGCTGGGTAATCCACGCCTTGGACAGCGAGATTATCTGTTCCGATAGCCGTGGCGAGAGCAGAGAAGAATGGAGGCCCCGCAAAAGCGCCAACGTTGCCGGTCTCGGTGGTGCCTCGGGCGAAGATCACAGTCACAGCCTTACAGGCACTTCCGTCTGTGAGGTCGTTCCGTGTGTCTGAGGACTGGCGGATATTTAAGCCTCCTTCAGGGATTGCGATGATGACTGGGGCGGCTAGGACGAGAGGGATGCTAAGGAGCGTGAGGATGGACGTAGAGGTCCTCATTTTGGAATATATGGGAGGCGGATGGTGTGCGATGGTGACAATCAGAAGGAGTCAATAACCTGGGATATACCACATGCTTTATATGGAGAAAAATGGCCTCCCGTGTCATAGTATTCATTATAATCCACTTCTAATCGCCGCGTGACTTGTCAACCTGAGAACCAGCATGTGGCGGTCTCCCTCCTTCCTCTTTAAAACTGCACCTTCCCCCATTTATTCATGCCTACCTACTCTTCTATCGAAATTGCAGCAGAGGGAACATTTTGGCCATGTCCTGAGCCTCTTGGTGCCTCCATACTAAGGTAACTATCAAATGTCAAAACGGCTCGGAAACAACTCTGCTCCTGTTCCAAGTGTCCCAAATAAGAAACCCTTGCGATATATCTTCGGCGCCACAGCCAGGTGCAAAGCCCAATTGGCCTATCCTACGAGTAGCTTGAGTAAGACTGAAGAATGGCATGGTTCCCCACGGGGTAATCGTTGAAAATCGACCCGAAGTAAGGCCAGGGAGCTAGTACTGGCCGACTCGGATTGTTGCGTTAGGTGGCACATATGGAAGTGGAGCTGCCTGTTCCGTAGCAAAAATGAGGGGTTACGGGATGCTAGTGCATTATATAAGAGTTGCGGCTGTCGATCTGCCTCGGCTCTTGGGTTTTAGGTTGTGAGATCGCGTGTATCACGTTCGCGATCTTGGGATCGGCAGTCAAGTGCCATTTACCAAAGTATATTACCCACCTATCCCGAACGCCGCCGCCATCGTAGAATCTTCGATGCTCAAAGCACGGCGGGGCCGTTTCACTAGGCTGACTCTTTCTGTCCCTGTGTTTCACGCCATTCCATGATTCTGTAGGAATCAGAATTGGCATCTTAATGAACTGCGGTTTACCTTTTAATTTAGTATTCTCCAGACACGTTCGAAATGGACTTGTTCTCGTCTTGTCTCTTCCTTCTCAACCTCCCCGGTGTAAATAACCCCACCGGAAGGGGTGTTTATGTAGCTAGACTTGTGGGGATACAGTTTGATCGTTTCTGTGGGGTATTATGATCTGTGATGTGTACAGGGGTAATTTTTGCGGGGTTACTCCGCCACTGTGAATTAATATGACGACACACTTGCATGTGAAGACGAGACTGGCTGAAGCAATCTCAAACTCGATGCCCCCATTGAATCAGTCAGTGCATTGAGCTATTCATGATTTGCGTAGATATTATAAAGAAATTCCTTAAGAATTCATGGCTACTCTTCGTTCACGAAGCCACTATTTTCATACTTTGTGTTCCTCCAACTTCTGGTATTAGTATCCGTCGTCAGTTTAAGCAATACAATGATGTATTGAAGTCAAATTGACGCCAGAATTTGTGGAGTAAAGCGTTCTCAAAACCTCTGGTTCTCGTAGGGCTGCCGCCGGTCTATAGACACTCATTACACGGTGGGTGGGTGTATCCATTCCAAAGTCAGCCCACACGGCATGCACAATTGCATTTTAAGGCAATGTCAGGCCATTGGATTACACACCTACAAAATAGTATCTCTTTATTGCTACATACAAACCACCCTCTCTAACTACATCGCGAATAGAATTTACTTAGCATGACACGGCCTAACGGTCTACCTTGAGATTACAACTGCTCCCTCCACCACGTAATGTTATCAGACGTTCATAGATACAAAAGACCTGCAACGACAGCAACGACAAGTACAAATCCAGAGCTCTGTTGCACCATCACACCCGCAGCCTCGAATGTCGGTTGCGACGGCTTGACGGGGGTGGCGGATGGAATGTATGTTGTGCCTGGAGAGCCGGGGGTGGTTGGGTAGATTGGTGTATCTGGGCCGGGAGCGGTCGGGGCAGGCTCCTCTGGTGCCTCTTCGGTTGGGACGGGACCGTCTGTCTCCCCCGGGCACCAGGTGGTGGTCAGAGTCAAAGTCTTGGTGGCTTCACCGGTGGCGCAGGCGGTCTTATTAGAGTGGCAGGTAGTGATGGTGAAGGTTGAGGTTAGGGTGGCGGGCTTGGAGGTTGTCACGGCTGTGCTCAACGTAGTTGTAGTTGGCTCCTCAGTTGTGGCAGTCTCAGTTGGCTCTTCAGAGGTGGTGGCAGACTTGGTTGGCTTTTCAGAGGTGGTAGCAGTCTTGGTTGGCTTTCCGGAGGTGGTCGAGGAGCTGGGGTCGTCTCCAACAGTGCATTTGCACCAATTCTTGAGCGGCTTTAATACCTCCACTTTGCCATCGCAAGCCTTTGCAACACAGTCTTCTGAACCTTCAACGATCTGCTTCAGGGTATTCGACTCGCAGGCACACTCTGGGTCGCCATCTTCGCATAGGTTGTGAGCTGCGGCATTCAAACAATCTACGGCACAACCTGGGATCTCTTTCTGCTCGGCATCGCAGATGGATGGTGTATCTGTTGGCTGCGGAGCGGCACTAGTAGTCGTGGGCTTGATGTTTCCAAGCTCACACTTGCAGTATTCCTCGAGCGGCTCGAAGACCGGCCCCTCGCCTTTGCACGCATCGGCAACGCAGTCAGCCGACTCGTCGACGATCTTAGCGAAGATCTCTGCAGAACAGCTGCATGCGAAATCTTTAGAATCGCAATATTTCATCGCCACGTCATTAACACAGGATGAGGAACAAGATGGGACTTCGGCACCCAAGTCGGAGCAATTCATTGCTACAGCGACGGCCACAAATGTCGCGAGAGCGACAGGGAAGAGGAACTTCATAGTTACGATTCAAAAGAGTGACTAAAAACATGATAAAAGAATGGATCACCCCAAAAACGAAGGTGAGAAATTGTCGAGAGAACTTGGACAAGACTTTGATGTAACCCCCTTGAGGTTTGGGAACGTCGCGCCTTATAACATTTCACTCCTCCTCCCCATATCAGTCAATGGGTCAAATATAATCAAATCTCATTATATGCGGTCCAACTAAATCCCCAACTGCTCTTATACTTCCTTCGCCAATCATTTGCTCTTTCAGACAATTAGCCTAGACCTTAAAGCACCCTTGGCACCAAAACCCTTGAATCGGGGAGACATTTACGCCTAGCCTTGGTCAGACGAACAGTAACCTCATCCTTCAAGGCATCCAAACACACAACCCCTTGCAAAACCCCCAGGATCGGGTAATATTCACGCCGATGGCTCGTCAAATTAACGCTGAAAGACAGATATAAATTGAAAACAATACACAGAAATAGCCAGCAAGAACACGCTAATATTACTACCATGATCATATCATCACATCCTCTGATCCACAAAGCGAATGCTCATGTCGTCAAAAATCGACCACGCCAGGTGATCATCAACGTTAGGAGGCACAAAATCAGAGCTCATCACTGGCTGAATAGACGTGTTCTGCAGGCTAGCTTCGAGCTGTGCAGCAAGCTGATGACGGAAGTCTACTGGTAGCTGTTGGGTTGCCCGGAGGGTGTGTAGGAGGTCTTGTACGAGGGGAATATCTAGCCAAGAGTTAAGTACTGCCAGAACAAGACAGTCTGGACCGCTTACCGTCCGCTTCGCCAACTCCTCCAGATATAGCTTGGAGTACTATCAATGCTGCCCATGTAATCATCTGTGTCATCAGCGAAGTTCTGCAGAGAATTCATACACACGACTTACCACTAGATCCCAATTGGTCCATATGCTTTTGTCATCAAATTGCATCTTCAGTGCGGCACGTGTAGAAACTAGCAATTCGTGCCGCTCAGATGAAGTAGTAGATGTCGCAAAGAGATTGAACCCGCGTGCGGGGTGATATATCGATAACACCAGTAATCTGTGAAGGATGTATTGGCGGAATACAACTCTACGATCGCTCTCAGACGTGAAGTGTCCTATAGAGCCGTCAGAATAGTCTATACGTATTATAAAGTCGTGCACTTACGGCCTGGTTTGTTGAATCTTGCAAGCCACCTATCAAGCTGGACGGCCCAGTCGCGAATTATAGCCGCATCCACGGCAGTAAGAGAGGCTGTTAACATAGGCCTTTCCTGTGGTGATGAGAAACACGACCATATAGTGGGGAGTCCTCGACCAGTAAAATGCGTCAAGCCAGTATGCAACATCTGAGTGAGAGAGTAGATGTCATCTTCCGATGAAATGTGTAGGCGAGCTAGGGGCGCTTGCAGTGGAATTATCGGACATGACATGTGCAGAGATGCGTGCTCAAGGTCGATGATCTTATGATGTCAGTATGTGACAGTCGACGACGACAATAAAGTTAGAACGTACCTGCAGTCCAGCGAAAAGTCTCTGCCACTCTCGCGACCTCTCATCGACTTCCTTAGGGCACGACTCTAATATAAGACGGTAGCCAACAGATATCCATATCCCCGTCGTCTTTATTGAAGCTTCGCACGCGAGTCCAGCGAGAACTATACCAAGGACATCATGAAACGCATTCTCTTCCGACTTAAATGATGGCTTATCGGCGACCAGTTCCGTCGTTGGAGAGGGGATGCTCAGCTCGGCAATGGCTCGACACATAACTAGAAAGTAATCTGGAGCCAGGCAGGCGAGGTCTCGGGTGCCGTGGTTCAGAGCTGAGATGTACAACATCGCAGATAGAAGCAGGGGTGTTGGCGAGGAAAAGTTCTGCTTATTGGGAATGAAGTGCAGGCTCGGAATATTTATATGAAAGCTACCCCGTTAGATGTGTATTATGCTATTGGTGAAATGGGGAGACGCTCACAATTGCCATAACTGCTGGATGTTTGCTGGGAGCCAAATTTTTTCGTTGACGGGGTGGTGCGTCTTCTGTCTGAGCTGGGTAGCAGCATTCCATACCTCGCTGAGCGCTGGATCTCTCGAATCTATTTGTGGCATAATTTGCTCCTGCTCAACGATTGAACCAGGTGCCGAGTCCAGCTCGAGGCGTGATTCGATAATATCAAGGCGGTTCAACACCGAATGTAGAGTTTGACTTGTCCATCTAGCAGAATTAGGCGAGCCTTCCGAGGGCAAAACTTCGCGTGTCGATGAAGCCTTTACAATCAGTCTTGGTATGTCTTGCATGGAAGGGGTGGCTATACGTTTGCTCTTGGCCTAAAGACACATGGAACGCCAGTCCGCAAGCACCTCCTACAGGAAGGTCCTTGATCCACCTTGCACTTCAGCTGTGGAATAGTTCAGTGACCGGTTCAATGTGACAATATGACGATATGATACAGCACAGCAGGAGGCCAACGATGTAATATAGGTCACGTGAGGGGTTGGAATCAAAAGTCACCTTCAATCCTCGACATTTCACTGCATCCGGCATCAGTAAAGCGTACAGGCTAAATGAAGACACATTGCCCTGAGCTGACCATTGGTAGGTCATCCGCCACAGGAACTCCACGAACTTACCACAGGCTTTGGTCATTTTAAAGGCCGGCATTTGCGCCGCTCCATCGTCCGAACTCATCTTGGCGAAGGCGATAGGGATCCTCGCATTACCGGCCGCCTAGCTCCAACACGAAGGCGGCGTCCGCCAAATAAGACCGAGAGCTTTGGGTATATTGAAGGCTTATGTGGAGGTATGTGGAACGCGGAGGTTAAAGTGCGGATGATTGTGGGGGATATGGCCGGGGACCTGCTTATAATGTGTCGGCGAAGTCGGCATTCAAGTTCCGGCTTTGCCGAGGGATACCAAAAGGATCAGCAAGCCGACTTGAGACCCCTGCAGTCAACACCGTCGGCGTCAAAACATACGATGTGATAGCTGACTGTTCAACAATTGCCCCGCTTTCTGTAACCTCACCGAAGCTACCTTGAGTTGCCATGGATTCTCAATTTCGTGCTGAAGGGCTCGTCCTTTCAACTCATATAATAACCCCGCGTTGTATATTCTACTCCTGCCGTCCATGATATCTACAACTCAGCGTCATGTCAATCCATGACCATGCGGATCGCGTCGCGGCGGAGTTTGAGTACGACGGGGAACATGTGAGGAAGGCAGTGAAACATTTCATGCGTCAGATGCGTCAGTATTTTTGTTGAGCTGCGCGTTTTCTGGTGACCAAACCCACAAGAGAGCACGTGTTATCGAGTTGTTGGCTAACAAAGTATCCAGATGAGGGCCTCAGTGCCGATGGGGGCGCCATGGCGCAGATCCCTACTTATGTGACCACGGTACCTGATGGCACCGAAAAGGCATGCCAAGCTGTGCGTATCTACAAGCTAGTTGCTAACGATAACAACAGGGACTCTATCTTGCTCTTGATCTTGGAGGAACCAATGTCCGCGTCTGTTCTGTTGACCTACATGGTGACACCAAGCTCACTACCGTGCAATCCAAGACTGCCATACCGCCCGAGCTGATGCACGCAGCGACATTCCGAGAGCTCCTCCACTTCCTCGCGCAGCAAATCGAGCTCTTCCTCCAAACCTACCACGATGATCTCCTCCAAGCCCATCGTGCGCGCAAGAATGAGACGTCGCGAGATGTCTTACTCAAGCTCGGCTTCACTTTTAGTTTTGCCTTCAAGCAACTCGCGCTCAATAGAGGCACCCTCCTCTACTGGACCAAAGGCTTCAACATCCCTGACGCAATTGGCCAGGAACTTTGCGGCCTTCTCCAGGACGAAATCGACGCACTGAACGTCCCTGTCCTCGTTGCCGCCCTCGTAAACGACACCGTCGGTACTCTGGTAGCCCGCTCGTACCAATCCCCCAGCGCGACGACTACCCTGCTCGGTGCCATTTTTGGCACGGGCACGAATGGCGCGTATGTTGAGAAGCTCGCCAATATCACCAAAATGCTCCCCCCTCAAACCGACGACGGTGCCGCGCCTACTCCGTCAGGGGACATGATCTTAAACACAGAATGGGGCTCCTTCGACCCTGAACTCTCCATTCTTCCCAACACCCCTTACGACGTAGCCGTCGATCGCGAGTCGGTACACCCGGGGATCCAGATGTTTGAGAAGCGCGTATCTGGACTTTTCCTGGGAGAAACGCTGCGCCACGCCCTGCTGGCCATTGCACCGTATAGCGAGACAATGGTCATCCCGCCCAATTCCCCGATCCACGACCGGTACAGCATCAGCACCACCTTCCTCTCTTCGGCGGCCAGCGATGATTCCCCGGACCTGGAGATTGTCAGAAGCGAGCTGAAGAAGATGCTCGACTTGGATGCTACACGAGAGGACGCAGAGGCAGTGAAAAAGCTCGTGCTTGCTATCAATAAACGCGCAGCTAGGTTGGCAGGCGTGGCTATCGCAGCTATTGTGGTCAACTCTGGGCGTCTGACGGATGTTTCTACGCCGCCGACTTCACCACTTAGTGTTGTAGACGGGAAACTGCCACTGTCCACCACCCTCAAAATTGTGGAGACCGAGAGTGATGAGGCCATCTCAGACGTCTACCCGAAGCCAAAACTTCATATATCGCCGTACCGCCGCCTTCAGTCTCTCCTCCGGCGCGTCTTCTGTGCCCCTAGCCCGGATTTGACCACCCTAGAATCCGACCTCCCACCATCGAAACCGCAAACTCCGCCAACGCCCGCTGTAGCACAAGGTAAGGGAATCATAGATATCGGCGTCGACGGCTCCATCATCGAATTCTGCCCTGGATTCGTCTCGTCCATCCGCAGCGCCCTCCGCGATGTGGATGAGATCGGCGTGGAGGGGGATGAGAGAATACGAATTGGGATTGCGAAGGATGGGAGCGGGATTGGAGCCGCGCTTATTGCGAGGATGGCTGAGCTTGAGATGGGGCGTGGTGGAAAGCGATGAAATGCCGATCGGGTTTGGTATGCGGATTGTGGTTATGGTAAAGGGAATGGGCTGTGGTTTGATTAGAGATTAGCAAGTTAGCATATCTTCGAGCCTTATTTTAAGATGGCGACTTCTGCACTTTTGCGGCTTACATTACAAGGCTCTGACTTTATGGCTCACAAATGGCGAATTGCCCGGTAGTCCGCGCCTAGAATTAACTCCGCATCGGTTGGTGAACTCCGAGAAACTGCAAAACCTCGAATAGTGCAGGTCCAGGGCGTGTGGGCCGTCTTACGGGTGGTAGTTTCAGCCGCTCCAGACTCTATGCGGCGCCGCTTTCGTCGTCTTAGAAATCGTACATCCTCGTCCTCGTCCTCGCCATCTTCATTATCTTCATTATCCTTATAATATCTTAATGGTTTAGAGTGGTTAAAACGCGTGTTTGAGCCTTTAACTCGTATGAAAGCAAACGGCTAATATTGACCTTTTTCTTGTGACGGCTACGACTCTCACGTTAGTGGAAGCTTTATAGCTCACTACCTCTCAAATCGAATTGGACTTCTAATCCTCCCACCTCGTACATCACACTTACGTCAGCCACTTAATGTTGCAATTTTAGCCCATTAAACAAGCGATTAACTATAGTGCTATTAATCATCCCCTAAGCTGGTGGGGTGGTATCAAGACCAACCACTGAGAAATTGAAGGCATCGTTCCTAGACGGGATCAGCCCGAGCTCACGTTCATCTTCAGCAACCACATACCTTGAGTAGCTTCCCGCAACATCCATGTCAAGTCTTCCCGTCTCACAATCATCCATATCAACCTCAGAGCTGATCAACCCACCGTCCTCAACCTCCCACAACGGCTCAACAAGAACAGCGCCATTGGAATTAACAATGCAGGATCCGCCACGAGAGACGAAGTCGTCGCCCTTGGAGATGTCGGCCTTGACCCACGCGGGCAAATGACTCTTTCGCTGGCACTGGTTGGCTGAGACAACTACACATCTACCCTCGGAAGCAATCATGCGCATAGCGCTCAACCATGTGTCACGGGCATCAGCTGTTGGTGCCAAAAATAGATTGACGTTCTGGTTGTACAAACTTTGTCTGAGGAGCGGCATGTAGTTCTCCCAGCAAATAGCAGCAGCCATGATAAGCTTGGTACCACGAATCTCCGTGGTAACAGCTCTCAGTGAGGAAGCCGCTCCCTGGCCCCAAACAAGTCTCTCGCTGCCTGTCTGTTCCTCGCCTCTATCAGCTCTCGCTCGTCATGCAATATTACTAAACGAAAGAGGTGGCAAAATCAAATGCATACCGGCATCAACTTCCTCCTCTTCCCCAAAGCGCCATGCACTGGATCCACGTATATAGCACCACAGTACAAGGACCCCCCACACCTCTCAATCAGTCCCACAACAAGGAAAACGCTCGTCTGCTTCGCAATCCTCTCCAGCTCCTCTCTCGTCCCATCACCTCTCACGCCCCCATTCTTCGGCGCAGGCAAGGATTTCTCAACCCAAGCGTCGCCAGCGCTCTCAGGAGTATCCCCCAAATCAACCGCTGCGCGGAAGTACTGGAGGAACTGCTCACGGCCAGCGTCAGAGCGTGAGCCGATCACAGCGCCGAAGTCACAACCTCGCGGATAGCCGCCTAAGTAAGCTTCGGGAAAGAGCAGGACATCGATGCTTTGCGCTGCTGCTTTCTTGGTAATTTCCTCGAGGTTGGTTAGGGTTTCGGTGAGGGTGTTCAGGGTGCGCGCTTGGGCGGCGCCGATTTTGATGATGGATGGCATTTTGAGGTTGGGGAGAGGCCAGCGAATCAATATTATTGATTAGGACTGGTTTTGGCTTTTGCTACAAGAATATATGGGAGCAGATGTCGTCTCTAAAAGAAATCGCAGTCGCTTAAATTAGATGGCCATCATAGGATTTACGTTCACGGGATTTGGAGTTGCAATATTCGGACACCGGTGTCCGAATATTGGAACTCCGCGATTTGGGTTCACGGGATTTACGTTATGGTGTTGGGCAAATAAAGGGTTATACGCGCACGCGGGTGTGGATTCAAATTTTTAGTGTTACGTGTATTGTGGCATAGCCCAGACCCAGACTACCGCAACGGGTTTGGGTTTAAGGGAGTTAAGGGATTTAAGCTAACCTGTTTAGCACTGGCTTAGACCGGCACTTAGACACGGGACAACGTTTAAGCTACACCATCGGTAACATAGAAACTGATGAATAATGATTTTTAGTGTTGCGGTATAGCCCAGACGTAGACTTGCGCAACGGGCTTGGCTTTAAGGGAGTTAAGGGATCTAAGCTAACCTGTTTAGTACAAGGCTTAGAAGACTTAGACCGGCACTTTGACACGGGACGTTTAAGCTACACCTGTAACATATAACTGATGGCGAATGAGAATTTTGTATCAAACGTCATTCTACTTGTTCATCTATAAAGACCGAAAGTTTCCACCACCATCCTAGGAACAACTCGTCCTTATCATTCAATATTGTCTATTCTTTAAAGCGACCCTGGAATCAATTATGGCAGCACAAGCAGAACGAAGGCCAACCATCGTTCTTGTACCCGGTGCTTGGCAGAGATCTCTTGTTTTCGACGGAGTACAACACAAGCTCCGACTTATAGGATATCCGACTGTCCTAGTAGACCATCTGTCTACAGGAGCTGAGCCACCAACGATAGAGCTTTCAGATGACGTTGATAACTTGCATAATGTCCTCCAGCAATTAGTTGACGAAGGGAAGGATGTAGTTGTTGTTGCGCACTTGTATGGCGGCGTCGTTGCCTCTTGTGCAGTGGAAGGCCTTGATGTACCCGCACTCCGCAGGGCAGGCAGAAGAGGCGGCGTCATTATGTTAGCATACTTGAGTGCATTCGTACTTCCCAAAGGCGCATCATTGATGGATGGCCTTCAAGGCCAATAGTTGCCGTGGCAGAAGGTCGAGGTTTGTGGCCCATAGCTGATAAAATGACAAGTCACTAATTGCATTTTATTTTGTTTTTAGGGAGACTATTGCCGCACTACTGACGAAGCCAACGTGTTTTATAACGACTTATCTGTCGCTGAGCAGGAAAAGTGGATTGCAACCATGACACATATGCCAGTCGCTGTGTTCAAGTCCAAGTCCACATACGAACCATGGCATGCCATGCCATGCATGTACGTGTTTTGCACGAACGATAACGCGATTCCTATGGCCTTGCAAACAGGCATGGCCGACCAAATGGGCAGTATTACTACATATGTAATTGACTCCTCACATTCACCATTTCTCAGCTCGCCAGATGATGTAATTAAAGGGGTTGAGTTGGCGGCTAGGATCGGTGAAGAGAAGAAGTCTTTGTAAATGAAAGTAAAATTAGACACTCGCAACAAAATATGAGGTCTCGGTCGTGAGGTTACTTATCCTTAAGTGCGCGGCAGGGAGCTTAATTATGATCTAATAAAGCGATCCTCAAGAATAAGCCGCTAAATAATTTACAAGGACTAAGAAATTTGAATATCGTTCATTTAGTATATTGACGCTGAAGCCAGCTCTCAACTACTCAATCTAAACACCATTAATCACTTCTTTGACCACCTCCCTCCTGATTTCCAGCTCTTCTGCAGCCGCGCCGTCTTTAAACGCCGAGTCCATCTGTTCCAGCGTCAAGCCCTTGGTCTCAGGCACGCAGAAGTAGGAGAATATGGCGGCGATGAAACACCAGGAGGCGAAGAAGATATAGGTTCCAAACCCAATGCTCACTTGCATCTGAGGCACCGAGAATCCGATACACGTGTTGGCCAACCAATTCGTGGCGACTGCAGCACCGATACCCGTTGCGCGGATCCCAGAGGGGAAGACTTCAGCTGGGAGTGTCCATCCAAGGGGGCCATATGTGAAGCCATAGCATAAGACGTAGATGTAGACCAGAGCGACGCCGAACCAGCCCACACCGGTGTTGGAGGACCACGAAGAATGGTATTTGCCAACAATTCCGGCCATGATGGCATGGGGAATACCCATGGCGATACCTCCCCATATGGCCAGATTACGACGGCCAAAGTGATCCAAGCACAGGACAGTGCCGATACAGGCAATGAGCTGACAGATGTTGACAATGCCAGAGAGGATAAGAGCTCTTTCCGTATCTTGTCCGAGGGCTTGAAAGAAAATTGGAGCGTAGTACTGCAAACGTTAGCGTATACTCCTGTGTGTAATGCGGGAAGTGCAAGCTTACCACGAAGGCATTGATACCGGAAAATTGCTGGAAGAAGGGGATGGCGAGAGCGACCATGGTACGCTTGCGGTATTTTTGTCTGAACAAATCTATCCAACCGGCTACCTCGAGCTTTACGCCTGTGACGCCAGGATGCATCTTTGACCTGATAGCTTGTTGCAACTTGACATCGGCGATGATACCCTTCCACTCCTGCTGGACCCGGTTATCTGTTGGCGGTAGACGGCGGAGGCGAGCCAAGGCTGCAAGAGCATCCTCGTCTCTTCCCTTCATAGAGAGCCAGCGGGGGGAGAATGGGAAGAAATGAATGCATATTCCAACGATGAGTGCGGATGGCATCTGGAGCAAGAATGGTAGCCGGAAAGCCCACTCTGATTTAATCCCCCGGCAGCCATAGGTGATCCAGTATGCGAGGACTGCGCCGATGACAATTGAAAACTGTTCCAGAACGAGTAGCGAACCACGAATATTCGGCGGGGCGACCTCTCCAATGTACAGTGGTGCGCCCAAAGCCAGGGTACCAACTCCAATGCCGCCAATGAACCTTCCCGCAACCAAGGTTGCATAGTTGTTTGCTGCTGTTTGGAGGATTGCACCAATGGTGTCTACAACCTGTTAGCTGAGGTTTGCACGTCCAGAAGCAATCCAAGACTTACAGAATACCACAGCGATGCTGAGACCCCACTTGCGAGAATACCTATCCGCTAAATATGGGTAGAAGAGACATCCAATGAAGCCTCCCAATTCAAGCATACCCGTCATAAAGCCAGTAGAGAAGCCGTATGTAGGACTGCTTGGTGCTGTCTCTGGGAAGACATTGTGGAATTGGGGCATGGTCAGGATAATGGATATGACACCCTGGTCTATGGTTATTTATGATATAGTGATGATCCTGAGAGATGGGTCACGCTTCGGCTTACCGTAACCAAAGGAGAAACCAGCCAGAGATGCGAGGAAGCTAACGCCGAAAATGTATGGCGCAGCAATGAGACCCTTGAAACCAGATGGGCCATAGGCAATGTTCTCAGCGTCGAAGGGGTCTGCGGAATCTATCGGACTAATATTGTCCTCGCGGTGTTCGATGCCCACATTCTGCGTCTTTTTGTTGTGGTTGTCCAACATGGGGACGAAGTGTGGAGTGTGCCTGTAAGTTTAGAGAAAGAGTAGAGACTAGACACTTGTGTGTTGAGTAAATTAAAACTTTGAGAATATTCGAGGCTGTTGAATCAATTAATAGGCCGATGCCCAGGAGATCTACAGTGCCGATTCTCAGACCATATACTCTGTGCCTTTCCTCGGATTCTGGGGCCCCGGAGATCTTGAAATGCGGAGATTTTGAAATGTGGAGATTTTGAAATGCGGAGAGCGCTAGCTAACCCCGCATGAGAGTTTTAGAATCGGATATCAGTGCAAGCACACGCCGTCATCGGATATAATAAACAGCACTGCAACCCCGAAATAGTGGAGTAGCTAATAATCAACAGTAGAAGGCCTTTCGTAGTGAACGAGTCAATATGACGGGACGGAATGACTGGGGAAAACTTTAATTCCTGTGAGGCGTGGACCGGCTTTACAACAGGAAATCGGAGTTGACTATGTTCGCCCGGGCTTCGCCTTGTCTGTCCACGGTAGAGTTCATGAATGCCACCAATCCTATAGCCTTGGTCACTGTCATTCGGACGTTTCTCGTTTTCGGTAATTCACGGACCGTAGAACAATAATAAGTAAAATAAACTCAATTGTAATCTCATCGTCGTGACCAAAATTTTGCTTCGCTTGAAGTTGAAGTAAGCCCCTTGTGGTCGCGGAAGAAACCGCGGCCACCAGACAGAGTAAGTACCTTCTATAGTAATCTATATAGGAAGGTACTTAAAATAACCATCATATTAAATTCTTGCATCGTTGCTCCTACTCCCACTCCCACTCTTGCATTTACTCTCTTAGGCTTCTAAGCTTAAAGCTTAGGTTTATAGACTTATAGAGTTTGAATAATAATAGACTCTTTAAATTTTAGCTCTTATAAAAGAGTAAAAAGTATACCTTTATGTGTTAGTCAAGTAAGAACTATTAATAATCCTTATACAACTTAGAAATAGTTAGTTCATCTTACACCTTTATACATTTTTATAGAATCGGATTTATAATAATAAAATGTATTTTTTAAAGCACATTTTTATGAACTTAGTAAGTTAACCTTTTAAGGATAGTAGTAGTAGCTAGGAACGTTTGGTCATGACGATTATCTAGATTGCTCAATTTGACAATCTCTGTAGCCATACAGCATGCTTTAAGCCACTTTCTATACCTTCACTCAGCCCTGCTTGGAGACTCCATATGTCGCCTGCCTTTCCAGTGATGTTATAGATCTCGATTCCTCCACCCTCCTGGCCAACTACCGCCGCGTACTTTCCGTCGTCGCTAAGTCGCATGCCGCGAATAACGTCAATATTAGTCCGCACGTGTTTGAGCGTCTTCACCTTCTTGCCATCATCTCGGAGAAGTATGATGGCGATATCATCACCTGTCGGCAAGTCCCTGGGAACATCCTTGAGTTCAGGCTGGCGCTGTGCAATGTGCCTAGACCATCTGTTGCTCACGTATAAAACGTTCGGATTAGTTGGATGCAGACAGAGTTCGGAAGCATCCAGCATGAGGTGATGATCTGGATGGATACTTGGTGGGATAATGTTTGGTGCAAAGCCATCAATGGGCAGGATCGCATTTGCCGGAGCAGAGGACAGGTCAAACGCCACGACAGTGTGCGAGAGTTCTCCAATCACATACATAACACTTTCTAAACATAGTCAGTTGGTTTGCTACCTTGTGAGGCTGTAATGACGTACCATCAGGAGAGAAGACTGCGTGCCGAGCACCAGTGCCTGGCGGACATGCGAGCCAGCCACAAACCTCCATCCTCAACGCATCTCGACGAATGATCCATACACGGTCCGAGCCCAAGTCTGGAGCGTAGAGCAGGCCTCGTCTATCTTCGAGGATCTGATGTATATGGCATTGTTGCTGTCTGCTCTGGTTTGGACCGTGTCCGGGTATTTTATATGGAAATTCTGGGAACAGTTCCGTTCGTGGCTCATCAGTAAGTATCATTTCATTCTCCGCAGAGATTGAGATGGGGTAGAGAGCAATTGAGCCACCAAGGTACTGCCAAATGTCAGTTTCGCAAAGTAAAACATGCATGTATACCCACAGTACTGAGAGCCAACGCAGAATTGTCGCGTAGTGTAAGAACTAGACCAGCAACCTTAGCTCCAGAGCGAATGAACGATGGCAATATACCTACAGTGAGCTGGCGCACCGAGAGTAGGCTGTTCGCTGGTAACCCTGCAGCTCCCGCGAGCATGATTGATACCAAAGCTGTATAATGAACCAACCTTTTCACCTTCGGATAGACCGACTAGATAATCTATATCGCTGTGCGAAGAGATACGATCGACCCACGAGGCATTAAAAGGCGCAGGGTAGTCGGCTAGTATGCTCAACCGCTTCATGTTGGGGTCGAAATCGAGTGTGGTGAAGTGGTCTCGATCACCAGATACTAAGAGCCTATATTGCATGGTGTATTGAATGTATCTTGTCCCCCGTCAATTTTGGTCACCTATCCCAATAATACAGGTCTCGTGTCTGAATTATCGCCAAAGGCCTGCACTAGGTTACAGGTCCGACAAGTAACGGCAATGTAAACAATAAAATATCCGCTTGCTCATACGAGAGATTCTTGCGCGCTATGAGGTCAAATGCCCGCTTAAGAACTTATCCATGCTCTTAGTATGTATTCGGGGTCAATCAGGCTCAGCGCATCTTTGCCTCATGCATCGAAAGTACCGGGCATATGCATCAATAACCTTATTTACTAGCTTCGTGGGACAATCCACAACGGGCGAAAATATGTCCGATGCCAAGCTCCGTGTGCATGGACGTCGGCTTTAACTGAGTTTCACAATGTCAGCGTAGCGGGGTTCCCAAGACTCGAAATACAATTCTGAGCCCCTGTAGATAAAGTATGGAGAACTACGTCTTTCTAGTATCTTAAGAACCACCCAGCTCTTCATTTTACTGCAACTTCACGACCTCCCTATCCATACAACCCAGGTAACACACTCGGGCATCATGACTGTACCAACTCATTTCACACTTAGCACTGGCGCGAAGATTCCTGCTGTTGGTCTTGGTTAGAGTTTTCACTCCTACTGCCAGCGCTGCTATTGACATATTGTGCAGGAACATGGAAGTCAGAACCTGGAGAGGTCACAAAGGCGGTGGCATTTGCCCTTAAGGATGGTTACCGTCATATCGATGCGGCACTGTAAGCTCTGAACGCCCCAAATGTGTTATTGATCGCTAATCATATATCAGAATCTATGGTGAGTTGTTTCGATCAACTGATTGAGATGCAATCTGATAGCTTTCCCAGGCAACGAGAACGAAGTCGGACAGGGCATCAAGGACAGTGGAGTACCCCGCGAAGAAATATTCGTTACCAGCAAGCTCTGGAACACCCACCAACCCAACGTAAAAGAGGGCCTGCAGAAGACTCTTGATGCGCTTGGTACCGATTACCTTGATCTCTATGTATGTCGCCCGTCCATGTAGGATTTTGCGTACCTAACACGCATTGCCTAGTTAATCCATTGGCCAGTTCGATTGGTCCCAGTGAGTTTTCATCCTAATATGCATACTAATTCCCCGAAAGCTTACGCGACAGTCAGAATGAGAGTCACGAGCTTCTTCCAGTCAACCCTGATGGCAGTCGCTCAATAGATCGATCATGGGATCAGTCCGAAACCTGGCGTCAAATGGAGGAGGTATGCAAGTCCGGCAAGGTCAAGGCAATCGGTGTTGCCAATTGGTCGATTCCCTACCTTGAGGAGCTTCGCAAGACATGGACGGTCGTCCCCGCGGTCAACCAAGTTGAATTGCATCCTTTCCTTCCTCAACACGAACTCCGAGAGTACTGTGAGAAGCTCGGCATTCTTCTCGAAGCATACTCGCCGCTAGGCTCCACCGGTCAGTCTGCAATATATTACCAGGAGCCGTCAAGCTGATTAATTTCAGGTGCTCCAATCATGTCAGACCCCGAGATTTAAAAGGTTGCTGAAAAGTACGGAGTTTCAGCTGCTACGATTTTGATCAGCTACCACGTCAACAAGGGCGTGGTCGTGCTCCCCAAATCAGTTTCCGAGAAGCGTATCTCCAGCAACAAGGAAGCTGTGAAGCTCTCCAAGGAGGATGTGGCTCTGCTTGATGGTTTGGCTGCGAATGGCAAGGCGCAGCGTATCAACACGCCCGCGTGGGGTTTCGATCTCGGGTTTGCAGACTGGTATGGTCCTGTTAAGTTGTAGGTAGCTGGCACATAGAGTTTGTTGGAACTTAAAGAGTATATCGCTATCCGCACAAAAAGTGGAACTTGTCGATGTACTTTACGATATATCTTATATAAACGGCAACGATCCCGAGGCCTGGGAATTTGTATACAAAGTGGTAGCTTAGATACAGGGAGAAGAAAAAGAAGAAGAAGTACTAGAGTGATATATCTTGCAATTGTAACTGAGTACGGATTCTACAGCGTTTGTCCATCGTGGCTTTTCACTCTACGAAGGTACAGCAACTCGGAGCACTGCCTTAGCATAATGTCAATTTCATATTCTAACCTCATCGAACTGCATCCTCAAGTAAATGACTCGCATCCTTCTGTCTATCATCTAACCGTTCAAAAACCTAGAGCTCGCAATCTCGCTCCAATAACATACAACCGAAACATAGATGAAAAAGCATAGAGCACCTAAATCGCAACAGCCAATGACCGATGAGCATTTACAGACATATGTTCTAGTAAATACCGTCGACATTTTACTGTAGGAGAACAGCAAATTCCTAAAATTTTAGGTACTGCCTATCCATCAGCTTGCACAAGAAAGCTTTATGCAACACACGGGAAGAGGAGCTACCTGATATATTGTGTGGGACATAGGGAAGTTGCATGTTTAGCAGTGTGCTACAATAAGAACACAAAGGATAGACAGTCTGAGTAGATACGTGGAATGATATTACAGTGAATTGGCAAGGTAGTCATAATAGATTCTCGAAATTTGGTCTATGATTCCTAGCCTAGTTTTACAAAGCACTCTTCATTTAACATCTAACCTCATCTAACGGAATGCCGTAAACATAACAAGATAAAAGGACAACGCGAACAAAACCAGCTATATAGATTCTCTAGGAGGTGTACGGAGCGTGAGAAACACCTTCTTTCAAAGCCTTCAGCCTCATTGCCATCAATTTTGAGTGGTAACGAGTGTAGGGAAGATAACCCACCATCAACCAGAAATTAGGGATGCCGGTTTCTCTGTATGCGGTCTTGAACTCCCCTTCCTTATCAATACCCCAGATCGGACCACATTTGCTGGCGAGCTCTTCACCAAGCGTAGCGCGAACCGAGTCGATGGTATTAGAGAAGCCAGTGGCAAAGACGATCAAGTCGAACTCGCGCTCGCGGCCGCCATTGAGTATCGCTTTGTCCTCTGTAAAGCTCTCAATGTAGCCTGACTCGACCTTAATCTTGCCGCTGATGATGTGCTCGCATGCACCGGCATCAAAGTAGAAGCCCCCATTGCGGGTTTGACCGAGAGTTGAGTTTCCAGTATTGCGCTGACCGCGCCATGTCCGAAGCCCGCAGGCGTGGAGACCATCTAGCAATGGTCGGTCTAAATCCTCAAGTGTCTTCGCATTACGCCGACCAAACTCTTCGCCCGGCCCGATGGGTGTGGCAAATGCGAGCCTGTCCTGCTCCTCTTGATTAGGACGGTTGCCACGGTTATCTGGACTGTAACCGCCAATGATACGAGGAACGGAATGCGTGAGTGACATGATGTAGGTAGGAGACCGTTGAAGGAGCGTGACATCAATACCGCGACGCGAGCAGTCGAAAGCGGTGTCAAAGCCAGAAGAGGAGGTACCAACCACGCATACCTTCTTGCCAACGAAATCGCGGGCACTGTGGTGAGCACTTGAGTGGCGAATAACTCCACGTTTGTAATCAGCCATTCCTGGAATATCCGGTGTAAGAGGAACGCCGCAAAGGGATGTCGCCATGACAACTTGTTTAGGATGCAGTGTTCGAGGCTCTTTACCTTCCTTGTTCACCGTCACAGTCCAATTGCCCAGATTGTCTTGCTCTGCTTTAGTAACGGTTGATTTGCACCAGACCTTGAGTTCCAAAGCCGAGGCATACCATTCCATGTAGATGCCCTGCTTCTGAGCCGGGGTGTAAGTGGGCCAGTGCTTGGGATATGGGAAATATGGAAGGTCATCAGCCCAGTGGGGGAAATGAAGCGATAGGTATTCGTAGCGATTTTTCCAGACATCACCAATCTTATCGCTGCGTTCGATGATGAGGGAGTCCATGCCAAGGGCTTTGCATCGTGCGGCAAGCGCGAGGCCACTGTTCGACATTAGTAACTGTGCATGAGACTAGAATATTGCTACTCACTTTTGGCCACCGCCAATGATCAAAATTTCAGGGTTCGCTCTGTCTATGTCCTCTCTCCTCTGCTTCTCCCAGCTAACGGCACCAGTCATGTGCCCATCCATAGGCTGAATTTCTGGGAATTGCTTGAGTTCTTCAGCAGCAGTGTGCATGGTATAGATCCTCCATCCAGCGCTGGTAAGCACAGCATTGATCACAGCCGATGCAACTACAAGCTCCGTCTCAAATGAGACCACAATCTGTAGCTGAGAGTAGTCGGCGTGGGGCCGAAAAACATTAGGGGCTGGCGAGAGAAGATTGAAGTTTTTAGCTTTTGTGTTTGGGAAAAGATCACTAGCAGCTTTCAAAATCGCCGAATGGAAATTAAATGTGCGATAATCCCAGGTGTAAGATATCTTATCGCGCCATACACCTGGATCCGTCAGTCATTAATACATACGCCTGTACTTGGGAAAGAAGACTAACCAAACTCGAGGAACAAGGCAGTGAATGCTTGAGCATCCCCGCTCCCCATTGCCTGGGAAAGGTTGTGAATGATTGACTCGGCTTCTACTTGAGCATCACAGTCTACTGGAATTTCAACTGCGCCATGGCCGTATGTAGGAAGAGAGTGATTGTATTGGAAGTCGTACATGAAGTCGTCTGCGACTGGGGATGGAGTCACCTCACGCTCAACATGGTCGACGACTACTTTGGCCTTGAGGTCAGCGATGTTGTTGACCTGGGTAGCTTCGAGCTCCTTGTCTATGATGGCGATGGGAGCCATTGTTGCGGATGTTTAAAAAGAGATTGAAATGTTCTGACGCTCCTCTTGTTGTGTCTTGCAGTATGCAGAATTCTGATTCTTTGGGGAGCCCCCATTTGTCTTTTGTACGTTCCATTATTGAGTTCTTGAAACTTCGAAGGCCGTGAACCTCCTGGTTGCTTCTGTCGATCGGACATCGTGACTTGGATCGGGGTTCGGTGATTATGACCAGAGGACGAAAATGTCCGATCCCGTGCCATGGCACGGGATCGGACATTTCCTCCACTAACACTCTTGGCATGACTAAGGCCCTGATTGACCCCTCAAACTTGGCCTTCCCCGCATCGGCTTTTTACTTCAATACCGCAGCCTTCTCCCGTCCAATCCCTCACAACCTCTGCTCGACTCGAAATTTCCCCGCTTGTAAATCTCCGCTACACTTTGTCCGTCGCCCACTCATTTCCGAGACGACTTGCAAAGACCCGTTGCATCTCAGCAGCTAATGATTGACCTGGACCGGACTAAACAGACGCCGGACAATACACCATGTATCACGACCAGAGGAAGGGAGGAGAGATTGATGACATCGTAGGACCTCGAAAGAAGCCAAGGAAACAACGTCCATACTACAGCTGCAATGGTGCGTCAGCTCCGTTATAGTCGTATGTCGACTAAGAAATGGGCTAATAGATGGCATTCAGAATGTCGCAGGCTTAAGATGAAATGTGACCGGCAGGGTGAGTATCAATTCTTTTTGAGCTTGTTCATAAGCTAGAGGATATATCAGTGCCATGTTCAAACTGCGTCCGGCGAAACCGGGTCGACTTCTGCGATAAGTCGGCGACAAGCGAGCAGCAACATCAGTAGGATCATTACCAAGACTAGCATTTCGTGGAACTGATTTGAGAAAGCAGTCCAGAATCTAATGTCCACTCCCCTTCACAGCGTGATCCAGGACAAACACAACAATCCCGGCGCAGTGGTGAGCAGACGCGCGCAACTAATTCTGACCTGGAACACCAGTATATACACGATGGGCAACATAACGATCAATCAACACAACGTCAGCTTCGTAAAAGGCGGAACGAAGTCAGACCAAGCTCTTCCTCAAGGAGATCGCGCACCTCACTAGACATCAATTCACCTAGACTGGCCTCAGCGATTGAAACTGGCACTGGTGTTCCTATTTGCAATGTTTTGGATGAAGCTAGTGCCTCCATTGATCCTGCTCTGCAGTCTGTGGACGATGACCAACAGAGCGGCTCTCATGGTACCCTGATGCTGAGTCAAGGCGGTCGCTCAAAGTATCTCGGCCCTACCGCAGGTAGTGAATGGCTAAAGGATGTATGTTGCTCTCCCATTGATAAACTGCTCAAACTGAACACATTCTTAGTCTGAAACACAAGATATATCGGAAACTCCTTCGATCACTCGTGTACCCTCACCAGAGGTAGATACAGTATTGGCAGGGCAGCGCAGTCATTCCACTTTCAACACAGGTCCAATCTCCTTTCCTTTTAATGCTTCACCAGCTCATATGAGCACGCGGGAGCTGCTCTCCCAACTTCCGGAAAAAGAGGAAGCATGGACATTAGTTGAGTCCTACTATCGTTACTGCGCTTGGCAGTAAGTGCCCCTCTAAGTAAGCAGAGTGGTAATTTTAACAGAATGCCAGTCATGACGTTGCCCCAAAGGCTTCTTTCCAAAACATATTTGATCGTGTGTATACGCCGTTAGACGAGCAACCTATGCCTTATTCCGTTAACGCCCAAGAGATTGCGCTAGTTTTTATCATCATCGCCCAAGGCGCTATGTTTAATATCGAGATGGCGAATGACGACTCATCTGTTGAGGAGTGGTTGCAACTTTCAGAACGAGCGTTAGTCAAAGGCGATTTCTTGTCTAATAATACGGTCGCTGGACTGCAAACACTGGTGGGCATAAGTATCTAAATGCCTTGGTCAATAAGCTGATGACAACTAGCATCTAATGGCCCATCTGCACCTGTGTGTAGAATCGGATTCGAGGCCTTTTCACATTGCTGACAAGTGTGTAGACAATTGGACAAAGGCCGGCGTGGCGACAATGCTTGGCCCGTATGGGGTCTTGCCACGCGATTAGCCCAGGCAGTAAGTATTGCTGCTGAAAATACAAGCATGTGGCGCTAAGAAAACGTAGATGGGCATGCACCGCGATGGTGCACGCTGGAATCTTCCGCGAGAAGTTGTCGAGGAGAGACGGAAGGTGTTTTGGGAGATCAATGCTGCCGATACCTTCCAAGCACATTGTTTTTCAAGACCGTAAGATCCAGCACTTCAGGCGTTACAGCAGAGCTCATGTTAGAATAGGTGCGCTATCAATCCGGAGCATTGCGATACCCTATTCCCAACTGAGGCGCCAACTGCGAATGGGGAAAAGAGTTATTCAATACTTCGATTTGAACTTTCCCAAATTTCTTCCGAGTATGCGTTCTCTATAATCACAAAATCGGGACCTAGCTAATAATTTTTTTCAGAATCCTTAATATGGCGATGAGGGTGCGAAAGCCAGCGTTCTCTAGTGTTGTTGAACTAGACGTGAAGCTGTACGTGCTCTTTATGTTTGCCACCTTGCCTAATTGTTAAGACTTCCCTAGATGTAATTTTGAACGAAATCTTCCACATTACATTCGCTGTCGAGCAGCATTAATGGCAATGCCCTCTCGTTATCCCCAATTCGAGAAGGCAATTGATGAGTCCCCGGAACCATCTCGTAGATCAATAACGATCTCCTTCCAAGTTCGTCTCTTTTCTGATCGACTCAGTTTCAGAGCTGATAGTGGATAGCAAACGAATCTCGCACTGAACATCTCCGAGACAATCATCAATCTTCACCGACCTTATTATGCAAAGGCACTCTACGACGACATTGACAACTATGCCAGATCTGCATATGCGTCTTCATTTTTCACTGTTATAGAACGTTGCGCGGTAAGTATAGTTCAAGTCCTTCGTAAGGGTGGTGTACTGAGATTTGAAGATAATTATAGCGATCGTGACTGATATTCATGCACGCTTCCCTGCTGTTAGCGCCAGACAGTGGAACCTTTGGGTAAGTGAGAACCTCAGGCAGCCGTGGTTGGCAATGCTAATGCTCATTAAGTATCACGTTTTTGGCTCGGCCTTGTGCTTGGGCACATTAATATTGCGCGACCCTAGTAGCGAGATGGCCCCATTCGTTCTCACACAGATTGATGCTGCCATTGTCCTTTTCTCTTCGTTACTCGCACACGGAGCCAGAACTCCTCGATATCAGCGAAACCTCCAATGGCTGTCGAAACTACGCTCTCGTGTGATAGCCAGGGTATCTAGTGCGTCTCAGACACGACAGACAAGCTCACAGGCAGCAGGGAATGTAGAAGCGCAAGCAAGTGACAAGTCGGATAGCGAGGATGCGGAACTGGTCGGTTGGAGGACCAGGCTTATTGAAAGAGTAGGACAGAATCGCCAGACTAGTACGACTGTCCGCCATGCTGCGACACTTTCTAGTACTGAACATCTTTCTCCGAATGCATCAAACATAATGCACCCCACGACGTATTTCTCTTTACAAACCCCTGACTCGATGAATGACCTCGTAAGCTCAATATCGAAGCTGTTTGACAAGTTGAGAGGTTGAGCTGACATGCGCCATAGCTACACGATTTTTGGGATCCAATGCTCTTACATGATATATTTGAGGCTCCTGGAGATCAAGCTAATGTGAGTCACGTATATGCAATTATCTTCGTCATTCTAGCCACTGACAGAATGCGTAGCCTTTGTTAGGTAATGGACATACCTGGTGGGAGGATCCTGGCATTGCCCATGATGCTTCTTTGCCACAAACCTGATAATCGCTATCACGTCTCATGTCGACGAGAGCAGGAGCTCGACTCTCTGCCTCGTATCGAGTTCGTGAAGTCAATACATCGTCGCCTCACCGCAGTATAAGCTCTCTTAGGTAACCCTGAGCTTCTTGGTGTCGTGGCGGAACAGACTCGCTTTAAAACAAAGTGACAAGTGTAGACCTACCTGCCTAGCAGAATGTTGGAGGAAGTGATCTGGACTTGTTCTAGAGAGGGGTATAAGCCAATTTAGGGAGCTCTAAGAATCTCAAAATACCACTGCACTTCTTCGTTCCATGGTCGCAAGATTATGTCAAGTGATATCAGCAGATACCGTTAAGGCTTGGGTATCCAAGCCGAGAACAATCTTTCGGATTACCCACATCGTTATAGTATTGCGGAAACCTTGTGTGAGTTACGAGAATCAGCTTATATTTGCCATTCGAGTGGTACACATACTCTTTCGGTGGAAGCAAGCTGCTACGGTAGTGTAAAGATCTCTTTTTCATCACTTAGAGAAAGCCTGTCCAGACGCCCACGTGTGTATGTCTAGAAGGCGCAGATAGAACTCTTTCGTCACAAATGGAAGACATGGATACACGATTACACAAAATTATAAAATCTATTTTTCTATTTAAACTCAATCGCCATTGAGCTTTGCAACTTCCATGATAGGCTTGCCCTCGTCGTCAAAGTAGACGGGCACCTTGTTCCTAAAGGAGTATTGAAGAGCAGCGGCAATCTTAACCGCCTCGTACGCATCATCTGGAGTACACGTGAGCTCCGTGCCATCGAGAATGGCGGAAGAAAACTCAGCGAGGTCGTTGATGAAAGACTTGTCGTAGAGAATGAACGCGTCAGGAGTGGTGGCCGTGCGCACGCCGTACGAGTCTCGAATCTCTACACGGTTGATAGTAGAGTTGCCGTTGATGACGGCATGGCTCTTGGTGCCGCACACGCGGGTCGTGCTCTCAAAGCCGTTGGTGAGAGTTCGTCCCAAGTGTGTCGTCAGAACCTTGCCGTTGGCAAATTCGACCATGCCCCATCCGTTGTCGCAGTCACCGTATTTGGCCAGCTCGCTATACACGGCTTGTTGACCCATGGCGATGACTCTGTTAACTTGCTTCTTGGGGTTTGTGAGACCCGACTTGACATCGAGGAAATATCGACCAGTGTCAATCTGTTGCAGCAGCTTTAGCGACAATACGCAGCAAAGATGATACGAGAACTTACGTCGTGGACCCCCATGTCGACAAAAATACCGCCAGACTGTGCAGAGAAGCTAACGAAGAAACCTTTAGGGTGGTCAATGAGACTGTTTTAAAATTGAAGGTCAAAAGAGGCCGACTCACCAGTAGGGTCTTGCTGGTCGAGACAGGTTGATTCGACAGCGTGAATTTCTCCAAGTGAGCCATCCTTCACTAGCAATTTGGTAGCACGGAAGGATTCGTCATCTTCTAGAAGTTAGCAATAAATTACAATTGTAGGAGCCGGAATTTTCTTACATCGGCGACAGAATGGTATCAGGAATTTAAGGTGAGGTTTCGATGCAGCCTTCTCGACGACTTGTTGAGTAGCAATGACGTCCACCGAGATTGGCTTTTCGCACATGACATGCTAAAGATTGTTAGTTTTAGAGCATCATGGTATCGCGGCGTAGACTAACCAGTCCTAGGTCAAGACCTAGACAAATGAGAGGGGCATGGGTAGCTGTTGCGGTTGAAATTAGGACAGCTTCTGCACCGCTGTTCCTCATTAAATCCTCAGGATCCGCAAAAAACTTGACAGAAGATGGAAGGTTGGCTGCGGCCCATTCTTCGGCACCAGGTTTAGAGTCGCAAGCAGCGACGAACTCAATGCGAGGTTGTTGGAAAGTGAGAATGTTAGCGCGGATTGCGCCAAGACGACCAAGGCCGATCAAGGCAAACTTAACACGACGCTGTTTTTGTTCTTGTGGAGACATTGCGTAGGTTTTGGAAATTATCTTTCTTAAAAAAAGTCCCCAGATTGTTCAATGAGTTGAAATTGTTGGTATATGAGATGCGGCCTCTTCATCCATATAGCTTCTATACTTTGCCAAGCTATTAGCATCAGTCTCATGTGACCGGGCATAATTGAACTTAGTGGGGTGCTAGGCTTTTACTATGTCCGACCGGTCCCTTGCACCCGCATAAATAAGTAGATGTCCGATGCCCTATCCGATGCTCTATCCGATGCTCTATCGGACATTTCAGGTTCTAGGGAAAAGCATATGTGTAAATTGTAGTCGGGGCGCAACGGGCTCCCTCACCACACAGCGCTGCCGTGTCCCACACCACCACTGCCTAACCACCACTCCCTCCACATGAGATGCAGCTGTAATATAACCGACGACAACAGCTACTGTATAAGTGGATTGATTAACTTTTCTTAAATGTTTTGAGCGTAGGATATAGCACATCATTAAATGCTGTTTTCGCTAGACTAACAAGTCGGTTTACCACGGCGAAGAAATCACTATATAACTTAATAGTATAGTCGATTCTAATAGAATAAGTAATCCTCTAGATAATAGTTACATCGGTGCCATTTGGCCTAGTGGGTGAGCCTCGCTGCCCTTACCCTTATTTTGTGATCGCGACCACCCCGACCACCTCCACCATACAAAAGTGGGTCCATTTTTAACAACGCGTTGCACCGCGACAGTGGACGCCTACGGGTGAGTAGGGTGAGTAGGTGAGTATGGTGAGCAAGGTGAGCAAGATGTGTAGGGTGAGCTAGATAGGTGATAAAGGTAAGTACAGCTAAATATTATGGCTGAAACTTGCAGCTTATATGCCGCAAGGTCTTGTAATGAAGATATCAAATATCTTAACATATCTTTTATTATTCATCACGTGTGTCCTACGATATGATTGGGAATATATCGGGATTACGGAGAACTACAGCCAAAATCGTGTGGTGTTCTCCGGTTCCCAGGGTGTTCTCCTCACACAGAACGGTGCCGGTAATTATCATATGGCGGTACAGTATATAGAATAATATAAATCAAATCAATTATCTCACTATCTAATGGTCTACGTAGCTATATATATGTGATTGCCGGGGGGTCGTAAAAACCCTGAGTTCTTACCCCTCTTCTGGTCAGCGGGTCATCCGGTCAGCACTGTTGCATGGGATGCATCGGGGAAACCCTCAGAAACAGGGCCAATTCCCTAGCAAATCCCAGCCTTCCCCCATAATCTCTAACACTTAGAGCCAACCAATCTCCCAACGCTCGCTACTCTCACAACCGCGGGGTGTAGAAGCCACTTAGCTCCTGCGCTCCTAGCTTGTGCGCCCAGCTCACTCAGTCGGAGCTCCCGGTGGCAATAAACCTCTCCTACCATTACGGGTATCAAAAACAACTACAATGCTTCCCTTCCTAGCTCAGTTGTTAGACCAAGAAAGGTCTGGCGCTGTTGAGGTCTTTTGTGAAAATAGGCAATACGGGAATCCCAAAATAGGAAAGCTTACCAGTCCGAAACTAAGAAGCCAGAAGAACCCCCCGATAAAGGCCCATGCGAGAGCTGCTCCCCAGCTGCTACATCTAGGATGTCCAACCTGTTCTGCTGTACATACTCGATACCATCTACCCCAAGCCCAGCCCTAGTTGGTCCTAAACCAAGTTGAATTGCACCTCGGCTTCCAACAAGCTATTAACATGTTAGTTTAGTGAAAGAATATAATATTCAGTATTAGGGTGGGGATTTTTCTTACATTAACAAGAAGTCCGAAGGCAACCATCCAGCAGACAAAGATTGCGAAGTCTAGGGGGAAAGCATAAAATGAGTAGGTTAGAGGTGGCATCAAGACTAAGGCGAAGAATATGGAGATGCCTGCGATAGCGATCGCATACACAACTCGACCGTTGCTGCCAACACCTGCTTCGTGGATGTTATGGAGATAATGTCCTAGGGTGCCCGCGACAACAGCCGCAGGGACAAGTTGCATAAGCCGAAAGACCACGGAAATAGCTCTTGAGCCAGAACCCATGGCTAATGATCCGTTTGAATAGTGGAGTTTTAAAATTTAAAAGTTGAAGTGATATTAGGACATAGTAGTCGACGCTTAAAGCCATAGAATAGGTCTATTAAGTTTGTTGGAGGTAATTCAGGAATACAGGGAACCCCACACGATTTTGTGTGGTAATCTCCGACAACCGTAATCAGTCTCTTCGGGCAACGGAGCAGAAGCTTCACAGAACAGTACAGTAAAATAGAGTATATAGATCAATTGAATTACTACCTAATCTACGGGCCTACGTACGCTATTTGTAGGTCTGGGGGAAACCCCCAAAACCCTGACAAGCTGGGCTTTCCGGGCTCAGCTGGGCTTTGGATCAGTGGCTTCCAATAGTATGGCGCCACTGTCTTACCCGTAGGCCAACTGGGAAATTAGACGGTCTCACGGGGATAACCCGTCATTTTAGGCGTAAAAGCCCACCGTATCCCACGGGAATGTCCGTTTTCCCCAACAAAGTTATTGTAAGGCCGGCCTCACGTGATGGCACGTGAGGCCAACTCTTAGGGGGCCTGGCGGTGGAGCCGGCAGGGCTCGGTAAAGTAGGGCAACCGGTTCCTAGATAAAAGGGGTTAAAGGCTTCGGAGGAAGACCTTCAGTCAATAGTCGCTGTATATACGTAGACCTATTGTGCTTACTGAATACGATACCTTCCTGCCTCCTGACCTGGTTCCCTGAACTCCCGTGAGACCTTGGGCTTACGCTTTACACATGGGACTCGCTACCTACGTAGATGCCAACGGGTATGTTCGTTCGGGTGTGAACCTAGTATCTCCATATTCATAAGGGATTAATTGGCCAGAATCAAGAATCCTCTACCGTAAGCAAAAATGGCTAGAACTAGGCCATGGTTGAGCCTAACTTAGCAAGTTGACTAGATCGATTTAAGCTCCAGATGTTTGGAGTGTCGTAGGTGGCGGGTCGAGCTACCGATGTGGCATCACTAGAAATCGACTATAGTGTAAGAGAAAGTGTTAGCGCCCTCTTACAGTCTAGAGAGATCAACTAATGAAGGAATATCACCCGATGCTGCGCCAATGACGTAACTGTAAATGCAGTCTAAGCTTAATAATTCTACCTGAAGTTTAGGCATAAGTTTTCACATTACGCAATAGGTTACTATTCGCCACTAACATATCTATATAACAATCGTCTAATGTGCTTTACGCAATCTAAGTATAAATCTTTACTTCCTCTAGTTTAAGCTTCTAGCAAATGAGCGATTAAGACAAACTTGCGTTGAATTCTTAAAATTTCCTACTACAATCTACTGAATAAGAATCTCGAGCTTAAAACAGACCAGCTAGTCGGATTCGAAATGTTTGGGCGTCGCAGAAGACCAATGATGGCTAGCTCGCTGCTAGGTACAGCAGTAATCGTAGGGGCATCACGATCGTCGGCTAGACGCGAGGTGGCACGCCAAGAACAGTATCATCAGAACAACCAGATGGCGAACGAGCTAAGAAGGCGCGACGAAGAAGACAGAGAGAGACGTACGCAAGCCGCTATCGATGAAGCTATCGCAAAGGAGAGGCAGCGCGTTGAGCAGGTTCAAGCAGGAGAAAGTGGGACACAGACCGGACGTGTTAGGTCTCCGCCAGTATATAGTAGTGGTAAAGGAGATGTTAACGCCGAGAAGTATTGCAGACGTTGTGGAGATGGCTGCAGGGCGAGCGATAAGTTTTGCACTAGTTGTGGATGTAAATTAGAGACAGCGTAGCTAAAGAAAAGTTAGAAGTATAAAGCTGTGATCCGTTACAATTAACTGCGGTTAACCTAGATCACCTCGCCTCCCTACAGCAGCGACACCAATAGCGGGAAAGATGTAGTTGGCAATTCAACCCTTGCAGCCAGCTTTGCCTCGAACATACGAGAAATCACACTAGACCAGGAGAGGCAAAAGCTCGAAGTTACAAGGTGCCGAATAATTTCAAGGACTAAGAAATGGATTGCTCTACATTTGCTGCCACTTCGGGCCCGGGAACATGGACCTCAATCGAACGGGCAAGTTATTCATTATAGCATCATTAGTCCATCATCCCTTATCCCCATATCGTATCCATTTTGTACCCACGAGTGAGCGAGGTAGCCTCCGCAATGGACGGTAATTGCCAAAATGAAATGGTCACGGCTGCCGAGGACGTTTGTCGAAGGAGCTGCCGCGGGAGGCTCTACAGGCCGCCCGGTCAAACATAGCGTTGCGTTATCCATAGGGCAACAAGCGACTTGCCATGGAACTCATGTCTAAGGAAGGACATGAGCATAATGAGGTCAACTTTAGCGACATAGAAGCAGTTGGCATGCCCGTGAGAAGTTTGACGTTGCAAATCTCCAAAAAATCATGTTAGTTTCATAAATATAGTCACCGCCTTATATTCTCTCATTAATTTGACCTCTTGTAGTTTTGATGTGGCACCCTGCTGCACTTTAGGGGATTGTGTTATGTGGCTTACCCTGATTCCTCACAAATGACATGGAGAAAAGGAGCAAAGCACCTGATCGAGGTACGTAAGCTAAAATGGCTAAACTCCAGCACTACTACAATAATAACGCGAAACTGACACGAAAATGTTACTTCGCCTCACTCACTACTCACCCCACTCACCCCACTCACCCTGCTCACCCCCCAGCTCACCCAGCTCACCCTCGCTCACACCTCTCCTCACCCTTCAGGCGGCAAGAGACTCATCCTTTAGGCCGGCAAGGGGCCCCAATTCATGCGCTATGCCTATTGGCACGATTGAGACTATTATCCAGAGGATACGCAAGCTTGTGTATGGCAGAGCGGACGGGAGGCCCATCACTCTTGAGTCTATGGTCGTGTGTAGGAGTTACTGTGCTGGCTCACTATTTATACTATAGTATTGGAAGCGAAGGAATACACGATGCTGGAGTGGCGGGACAGCATACTGGGCGGATGCAATACTCTTCACGGTTGTAGTTGTAATTATCTGCCCCACATAAAATAGAGTAAGTGTGTTCCAAACATAGTACACTTCCAAAAGAGTCTGGACTCATTCCCTCTTCTCATCCCGTCCCAAAACCTCCGCTACATGGTTCTCCTCCTTCGCCTTCAAAATCTTCGCCGTATACTCCTTCCCAGCCACAAACCACCACGCTGTCTCCAGCACAAGGAACCCTCCCACACATGCGCACGTATAATTCATATTTTGTGCTACTAAGTATTAGTATTTCAATCTATACTTTGACCAAAGGGGAGGCATAGTTGAAGGGTACATACCAGAAACGGGCTTCACGTAGGGGAACGAGAAAAACACAATCGCAAACACGAGCCAAATAACCGTTATGATATTGACTGTCATTCCAACGACATAGCTCATATGGAAGGTGCCCCGATGTAATGTAGTTCGTTGCATCAGCACATTTGTGAGGATTGGTACCAGGTACGCGAGGTTGTTGATCGTGACGGCCGAGCCGAGGAGGGCATTGAAGGCAGTCGAGGAGCCGAGATACAAACATCCAAGAATCGCAATTATGGCTGTGACCGCAAGCTGGGCGTTCAAGGGGATGCGGAGGGTGGGATGGACTTTAGACCAGCTAGGGGGTTGTTAGATGGCGGGGTAAGACACGGGTTGGAGTCTTACGTGGAAGAAAAGGGGAGGGCGCCGTCACGGGAGAAGGCCCAGAAGATGCGTCCAGTACCTGTTGGAGAAGATTATTAGCTTGGGAGGTGGAAGTCAGGACGCCGGAGTCATACTCAGCTGAGAGCCAACCATGCAGGGCCCAATGGCAATCCAAAGCATAAATGTTAGAGCAAAAGCACCGCCAACTGATTGAGTTGCCTGTAGGAAGAGTTCGGCGAGCGGGAGGCCGGTGGAAGTGGTGCCTAGCGCCGCGTAATCCTGGACGGAAAACATGAGGGTGATAAGATATGTCAAGCCGGTCACGAAGGCGATGGAGAGGGTGATGGCTGTAATTGTTCACTGTTAACAGACACCTCATATTATACAACAGGGGCGAACGTACCAATAGCAAGTGGTGCGTTTCGTGAAGGCTACACAAAAGTCAGCTCTGAGCCCAGAAAACACGCAATTGAGGAGGGTGGCACATACATTTGGCATCTCCTCTGTGATATGAGAAATGCCGTCCAGCCCACCGAGACTGTACAGCGGGTTCACCAACCCCGTAATGAAGCAAATCACATTCGACTCCCATCCCGTCTTGTTTATCCACGTTCTGAAGACAAACTCGGTATCCCGGTGAGATGGCGCTGTGGCAGCCACCGTGATCATAATCACGAACCAAGCGATCTGAAGGTAAAAAACTAGACATCATATTAACACCTCACTAGAGCCAGTCTAAACACCGCAAAACTCACGTGAAAATCGGTTGAGCCCGGGGATGGCCTTGTTGCCAAACATAACGATCGATGCCGTCGCCAAGTTCAAGACCTGGTACACGACGAATGTCATCCAGGCCTTGATCACGAGATCTCTATGGTACAATGCGATCAATGCCATGAAATTCTGAGAGTAAATCAGATTCGTCGATGCGGCCGTGAAGATCCCTAATTCGCGTCAGCTCGCTATCTACACGTGAAAATCAATGCCTAAACTCACATCCAAAGACGGTGCACCAGCCCGTAACGAAGCTGAGGTAGCCGGTCATCCGTCGTGGGGCGATGGCGGCGATCCAATGGTACATGGCGCCCTCGGTTGGGTAGGAGGAGACAAACTCGGCGAGCGATGCGCCCAGGAAGGACTGGAGAATCCAGACCAGGATGAAGCCATAGATGACTATTGCGAGTAAGCTTAGGCTCTAATAAATGGACATGCCTTTACAACTCACCGGCTCCTGGGCCCCCAGCAGAAATCTCAGTCACCAGCCCTAGTCCAAGACCTGGATACAGTATTAGTCTGGCTGTGTGGTACAGAGGCACGTGAGGTAATTTGCACACCTGTCCATGAGATGGTCGTCGTCGACGCGAGGCCAATGAGACTGAAAATTCCAAAGTGGCGCTCCAATTCTTGTTTGTGGCCTTGCGGGTGAGTGTTAGCTACTCATGTTCTGTGATTTCCTTGGTAACATGAATAAATACCCATCTGGGCCAGTCTCAGCTCGTCGGCGTCGACTGGCTTCCCATCACTACTCAAAGTCTCGTCTGCCGCCACGGTGGACGCGATAACCTGTTTTTCCTCACTCATGTTTGCTGTACTATCCGTTGACGATGAATCAAAGAGTTGTGGCTCTACCAAGGGATATTATAAAGGGCCAAGCGACAAGACGGACGGATCAGCGACTATTTTGATATCAAGCTTCCCCCGCACCGAGTAGTTTCCCAAGATAAGACCCGAGTGGCGGCAATGAAACGTAGTAGCGTTTTTTACGTTGGTGACTCGTGGCGCAAGGGGAAAAGGAGCACGCGCCGCGACATACTGCCGGTACTCTACCGAAGGAAGACACAGATAGGGAACGATAAAGGAGAACAGTACTTGGGTACCGCACAATATAGTACTACGAAATATGTATACTGTAGGAAGGTCTTACCGCGTGAGACCGCGGCATTGGAGTCCAGTGAGGAGTCGTGCAGGAAAGGCGTGGGGAGAACATTGTCAGGTGTCGGCGTTTATGTCGGCATTGATAGCGGTGAAGTGAAAGGGGAAATACTAAAGGGAGGTGTTCTCCGGTGATCAATGCATATCATATCCGTATTAGGAAACTGCGAACCCCCTGGTCTCGGTGATAGTTTCGCGGTGTGTCGGCAAAATCGGCGAAGCGGAAGCCGGCGAAGCTAAGGCCCGTCCTGGCAAGGTTTAAGCTCGGAGCTCAAGGGAACGCTAACCGACGCTAACGACGATTATAGTAAGATCGTCAACCAGGCTGAGGTTATCCCCGCTATCAATGAAGACCAATGTGTCACGAACATCAATAGCTATCAACGAAGATCAACCTCAACCGCAACTCTGTCGTCAAAGCTGCAAGAAGCCGTTGCATATTCTCGTCTACATTGCCGCGTTCTTGCTATTTCTCTAATTATCTCCAATGCTACTCTGGTGGTATGGTAGTGGTATTCTGTAGCACTATGCAAAGTAGTGGAACATGGGGGTCTAGCCGGCCCTGTCAACTAAGACACCCAAGACCACCCCGCTCTGGGATGATCGTCGTCATGCCCGTTCAGAATGGGGATATAAAGTCGAACGTGTAACCCTGATGGCACTGAGAGAGAATATTCCCAGTGCAGCATCTTGGTTGTGAATACACCGAGCGCAACACAAAGAATCAATTTCTCGACAAGGGCTCTTCAATGAACCGAGGCATTATGCGCTTGCTCTCGCTGTCTCTTGGTGTGGCCGCTACCGTTGCTCAGGTGGTCACTGCTTCACCAGCTCGCCTCGATGATTGCTCTCTTGTAAAGACTGCCGGCGATGCTGCTGCCATTAAGGGGTGGTATATGCAGTCGACAGCCAAGGCTGCCACTGACATGGTCGCCGTGTCACGGCCTGGCTTCGACGTGTCGTCCTGGTACCGTGTTGGTAGCCGCGGAACTGTCATGGTATGTGAATAGCAACTCGATACTCCCAAGCATATCAAAGACCGGGAACGCCTCTAACAAGACTCAGGCTGGGCTCCTCGAGAACAATGTCTATAATGACACAGCCCTTTTTTTTTCCGACAACTTAAAGACTATGGTCGACCATTCCCAATTTGACGTACCTTGGCTTTACCGCGAAGAGCTCACCTTTGACCCAGCAACCAACCAGCGCTACTTCCTTGAGACACACGGCATATCATCCAAGGCAGACCTGTACCTTAATGGCAAACAGCTTGCCTCCAAGGAAACTCTCACTGGCGCGTATGGTGGCGAGAAGTTCGACATAACACAGCACCTACTAAAGGGAAAGAACGCCGTCTTGATCCGCGCCTATCCAACCAACTACCTGAAGGACTTCGCCCTAGGCTACGTTGATTGGAACCCATACCCACCGGATAATGGAACGGGTGTCTGGCGTGAGGTTGTCGTCTCACAGACAGGACCAGTGTCACTATTGAAGCCCCGCGTTGTGACTGACTATACAGGCAATGCAGTCAGCAGCGTAACAGCTACTATCAACATTGTCGTCAAGAACAGCGGGTCCACATCAGTCCAGGGGACACTTAAAGGCTCGGTGGTTGCGCCTTCCGGCGCAAATATTCCTGTCTCGGCTTCCTACACTCTCAAAGCCAACGAAACCAAGACCGTCACACTGACAGCTCAGATCAAAGACCCTCAGATCTGGTGGCCAAAGGCATGGGGTGCGCAACCCCTCTATTCACTCAATCTTGCCGCCTATATCGGATCCGAGGTCTCTGACCGCGCTGCCCAACGCACCTTCGGCGTTCGCCATGTGACTTCCTCGCTCAACTCCCACGAGGACCGCGCCTTTGCCGTGAACGGACACCCTTTTCTCGTCACCGGCGCCGGCTACTCCGCCGACATGTTCCTGCGCTTCGACCCGGCCAAGCTTGTGCAGCAGTTCGAGTATATTCTCGATATGGGCCAGAACACAGTTCGTCTCGAGGGGAAGCAGGAGCACCCCGAGCTGTACGATATCGCCGACCGCATGGGCTTGATGGTGCTCACGGGGTGGGAGTGCTGCGATAAGTGGGAGGGGTGGTCGTATAACGACGAGGCGGATGGGGTGAAGTGGGTTGATGCTGATTATGTTACTGCAGAAAAGCAGATGGAGCATGAGGCCTATATGATGCAAGGCCATGCCAGCTTGCTTGGTTTCCTTGTTGGCAGTGACTTCTGGCCTGATGAGCGCGCGTCGCCGATCTATGTCAATAAGCTGAAGGAGCTTGACTGGGATGTTCCTATTATTGCTTCTGCGTCGCTGAGGGGATTTCCAAAGAATCTGGGTTCTTCGGGCATGAAGATGGGTATGTCATCACATCTGTTTCTCCAACTCTACCTTCTTCCCTACTAACTAAACCCGACAGACGGCCCCTACGACTGGGTTCCCCCAAATTACTGGTACAACACCCAATATGGCGCCGCCTTCGGTTTCGGCTCGGAACTTGGCTCCGGAGTTGGCACCCCCGAGCTCTCCTCCCTCAAAAAGTTCCTCACCAAGTCCGACATGAACGACCTCTGGACCGCTCCCGACAAAGGTCTTTATCACATGTCTACTATCGAATCCTCCTTCTACGACCGCAAAATCTACAACGAGGCGCTCTACGCCCGCTACGGTGCCCCCACCTCTCTCGATGACTACCTGCTCAAGGCCCAAGCAATGGACTACGAAGCCACGCGCTCTGAATTTGAAGGGTACTCCGCGCTCCAGAGTGCTGATCGCCCCTCTACGGGTATAATCTACTGGATGCTCAATAACGCCTGGCCCAGCCTCCACTGGAACCTGTTCGACTACTACCTCAAGCCTGCTGGATCGTACTTTGGCGCCAAAGTCGGCGGGAGAGCGGAGCATGTCGCGTTCGGATATGGCAGCGCCAAGGGCGATGTATGGCTCATTAACCACACGCTTGATAAGAAGGGGTCGAGGACTATTAAAGTTGACTTGTTGAGCAAAGATGGCAAGACCTTGGTTTCGCGCTCGGTAAAGGCGGCTACAACGCCCAACCACTCGCAGAAAGTGGCTACTATCCCCGAAGCAACAGCTCTAAAGGATGCTGCCTTCCTTCGCCTTGTGCTGAGTGATGCGGCGGGCAAGGTGCTGAGCCGAAACGTATATTGGCTTGCGCCGACAGTGGATAAATTAGACTGGGCCGCATCGAAGTGGTATTACACCCCTGTCACGAAGTTTGCGAGTTACAAGTCACTCGCGACAATTAAGCCGGCGAAACTGAGTGCTACGGCAGGGGGGGCGGCTGTGGTAGATGGGAAGGTGAAGGTGGATGTCACGCTGGTGAATAACGCGGCTGTAGCGGCGTATTTTGTACGTCTTGAGCTGAGGGATGGGGAGGGCGAGGATGTGCTACCGGTGGTGTGGTCGGATAACTATGTTACGCTATGGCCGGGTGAGAAGGTGGTACTTAGTGTAAGTTGGGCGGCTGGAGAGGCGGGGAGTGGAGAGGGGAAGGTTGATATTTCGGGGATTAATATTAAGGGTGTTGAGGCGGTGGTGGTGAAGTGGTAGGACGTTTTCATATTGAAACTTTCCGCTCTTGGAGTAGGCACTCTTTGATATAGAAAATTATGAACGGCTTTCTTGACATCCCGCAACATGTTTTTGAATTAAACCAGCATCCCCGTCCATACAATCATGCACCCATCCGCAAAATACTGCGTATCAATAGCCGTCGCCTACCACCCCATGTCAGCAATTCCATTCTCAGCAGAACACCCCAAACCAAAAACCAACAAACACAAGACCTCTCACCTTTGCAAATCTCGCCGCCTGTCCAATCCCCATATTCTCCGCAATCCACATCAAACACTCCTGCAAGTACTCCCGCATCTCCGCTCCCACAGTGCCAACCCTCGACGCCACAAACACAGGATGCATCAGCAGCAGCCCCCCCACTGCTCTCCCTGGCTTCAATTCCCGCTCCACACCTCCGCCGATAAATGACCCCAGGTCATCGGTGAGGTGGTACGGTATACTCGCCACGATATCCTCAACTAGTCGTGCGGTCTCGCTACACTCGCGGGCGTGGTCTTCTCCGTCGTTGAGCGCATAAGAGAGCGCCAGAATAAGGTCCAAGAGGAGCAGCCGCACAGCGCGCGAGGTGTTCCATATGCCTGCGATGTAGTGGTCAAAGTAAATGTCCACCCTCCCGGGCCACATCCCAGCTCGCGGAGCCGATCCGTGGGGAAGCGCGGTAATATGTCCTAATGGGTGCGGATCGATGATATTAGGCTGCTTAGCTTGCCAGTGCGCAAATTGGTGGGAGAGGGATGTGGCGTCCGCTTTTAATATGGCGAGGTCTGTGGGAGGGGGGTTGGGGGCAGAAAGAAGGTGATGAGCTTTGTGGTAGAGAGGGCTGAAGTCGTGGAGGAGGACGGAGAGAGGGTGTGATATGGATGGCTGAGGCATTATCTGGACAGCTCCTTTCCGGACTGAGGGGAGGTTAGAGCTGATAAAATGTGCGGCGCCGAAAAGGTCGAGCGGCGAGTTTTCGATTTTCAGAATCGCGGCCACGCCTCGGGCATGTGTGTTGTGGTTACCAGGATGGGATTCGCCAGCGACTATCATCTAAATCAGTTTAGCCATAAGCCTCAGTTAGTGGGATGCGCTATAGATCAACCAACCTCATAAATCCCGAGGAGCATCACAACCATCAGTGCCTCGGGCGTCTCTGTGAATTCCGGGCACTCTATTGCTATCGCCAGGGACCCGAGTAGGTCCTGATATGCTGCCTCGGCCCGCGCTATGAGCCTAGGTCTGTGCAGCTTCCGCCCATGATTGGCATTTGCTACCGCTCTACATGCCCTTGCAAGATTGGAATTGTGGTCAGCCTGACTTAGCATAGACTCCAGTCCATCGAGGTACCCCCGAGAGACGGCGTGGTTTGTTGAGGCGACGCAATAGTCATACAGGAAGGCTTGGATAATCCACTTGTCAATTTCTTCCTCCGAGAACTCTTTTGGATGACTATCCTCTGGAAGAATTCCGGTCTTGGGACAACGAATTCGAATCGGTAAAGTGCACTTCCGGGCACCGAAAAGCAGTGGCGGGTTTCCGCCCTGGGTCTCTTGGGGCCGGAAAATTAGGCTGGCGCTGTCGTGGTAACCCCCGCAGGTGCGGCTTGATGTTAGGCACCTAATACATGACTAGTTTCACAACGTCAGTTGGTATTTGGTGAGATAAATCTCTGGGGCATGTTGCATTGAGGACTAGATTTCTGATATTTCACTAGTATAAACTCAATGAACCACCACGGAACTCAAAAATAAAATTTCTTACGTACAGGACGACCTTCGTCACACTGCAAACGCGTCAATGTTAGCTTCATGCCACAATATTACTAAGTTATCTGTTAAGCAACTCAGCATCATGAAGGGGAGGCGAACCTTTTTCCTCCGCCGCTTGCATGTTTCACACCCTCGTGATGGACCTAAATAGACCATTCTCTCTTCTATTTCATATATTCTTCGCTCCCATAAAATTTATTTGTTGGACCTCGTCATCCGAATTTTGCAAGCTATCAAGTTTCTAATCTCCGCTCCAATTCCGAGAAATTCAAACTCGTTTTATTGGCGATTATGGTATACAACTGGTGAATTCACTCTTGGCTTGGTGGTAAAATACAGTTAGAGTTGCGCCATATAGATGCGCAGCAGAGCTAATGTAAATAGGAAGAAGTATACGATGAATAGAGGAACAGGAGAAGAGGAAGAATGGCGACGTTGGCAACGACATCCTATGTTTAAGTCCGGACCGACGCTCAACGCTAGCCATAATTGGATAGTGCTACTTGGCTATTTTAGGTTTACACTAACAGAGACCCCATACCCCATATGTGGGTCCTGCCTCTTTGGGTTAGCGTTGCGCAACTTGAAGTCGTCAACTGCCCTCGACACCTGTTGGCTTCGTGTGACTCCGTTATGGTTCTACAAAATATAAACACCCGTATCGCATTTGATACGACGAATACGGGGTTAATACTTCTCTATGCGAGTCCGCTGATGATGGAGAGTGTAAGTAACACAATTATATATAGGGAGTATATATTTCCTTCAATGCGTTCTCTTCAGTTCTTCCTCTGTCGTCGTCCGACAGTGAAGCTTAACTATAGGGATCCAACGTTCTCTTTCGTCTTTCTGTTCTCATTTCACATATTATTTAAGGCACGGAATAATCCCAGATTCCCCGCGTTAACACAGTCTACCCTCGAACATCCACGCCCTGGTTATACCATGGCCACTAATACCGCTGCGTGGCTCAATGCAGAAAAATCCCACCCCTTCGAAGTCAGATCAACTCTTCTCTAGATACATAGCTAAAATGAGATCCTCATCCGTAACCGCGCTATCGCCGTCAACCCCGTCGATGGTAACCTACAGGCAGCACCCGAACCACGCTGGTCTGTCAAGTACCCCGTGATCCCTGGCTCAGACGTTGCTGGCGTCGTTGTTGCGGTTGGGCCAAATGTAACAAGCTTCAAGGAAGGCGACCGTGTCCTCGGGCATGGGGTAGTAATGTTTACAAGGGAGCTCCAATGCTGTGCTTTCCAAGCTCACACTATCGTCCGGACGAACATGGCCAGTGAGATTCCCGATAACATCTCCTTCGAAAGCGCTGCTGTGATTCCGTTGGGCTTCTCCACCGCTGCATGTGGGCTGTTCCAAGATACTTTTTTGAACCTGCAGCTACCAACGGTCCTGCCGCAGAAACAGACGGGAAAGACACTCTTGATTTGGGGTGGAGCGTCAAGCGTGGGTAGTAATGCGATTCAGCTTGCTGTTGCGGCTGGGTACAAAGTCATCACCACCGCTTCAGCGAAAACTTCGAGTACGTCAAATAACTGGGTGCGAGTCAGGTGTTTGACTATCACAGCGCTACAATCTCCGCCGACCTAGTGGAGGCCTTGATTGGAAAGACGCTCGTGGGGGCAATCGATTGCATTGGACAAGAAGCTGCGAAAATTTTGAGTTATTTGAGAGTCGTCAGATGATCGTGGAATCAGTGTCAAATTTTCTTATTTGCGTTGTTATCGTTTCGAAGTTTTGACGCTTAAAAATAAAAAATCGCGAAATATATTTATGATGATTTTCTAGAAAATGAATTCAAACGTTTATTTATCGTCCCTCACCACACACATGCTTTTCACGTTATCAGACAGCGGCCTATACGCCTCCTCCGGAATCCTTCCTAGCACCGACTCGGCAATCTTTCTCGGCGCCAACCCATACAACTGCTGGAAACTCATAATCGTCGGCCTCCACTTATCCGGATCAACCCTGTTCTCGAATCCCTCCATGCGAATCCCCTCATGAACATGCGTCCTCACGATCTTCACCTCCAACGCCAGCACATTCCCCTTCTTCTCCGTATCGCCCATCATCTCATATACCCCCACTAGCTCCGCCTCCATCTGCACCGGACACTCTGCAACCCGCGCCGGATCTACAATATCCGATGCCACCTGCGTCAACCCCGAATGCCCAAACTTATCGTGGACATATTGATACCCATTCGCGCGTTTGAATGCGTATCTTGCATCCCCCGGCGCCGACTCGAGACCTTCACAGCCCGTCGTTCTCGCGAGGGCATTCACGAAGCGCTCCATATCGTCTGAAGCTAGGTTGAGGACGCACTGTTTGGTCCGGCGCAGGTTAACGGTCGTTTGACTGTTGGCGGCGAGGCCGAGCATGCAGTGGTTGCCGAGCCACCAGGCGGAAGACATGGGGGCAATGTTGGTTGTGGTGTCGGGGTTAGTTGTGCTTATTATGACCACTGGAGTGCCCCAGTACAAGATTGCGGGGGAGATGGGGTGGTGAGTTTCGGATGAGAGAGGGACTGTGTTGGAGCCCATTTTGTGTAAATATTCACAATTGATGATGATGGTTGACAGAAAGAATATCGTGCTATTTACTAGCTACCACATCATCGAGAAAGCAGCAGATAACCCTATCATTTATAGTTCTCATTATTACAAGCAGGTCTCATAATTCTTTAAGTAGTTAGTTTGACGGGCTGGAATCTAGCACGTCAGAAACAATGGCACCAAAGTAACCAATACAGTGATAATTAATTATACGTTTTTTTTAAATCGACCCACAATATGGGTTAGTAGATATAATAGTATTGGCAACATTAATATCAACCAATGTGCAAAATTTACTAGAGAAGTTGTAGTGGAGTTTGTCGATTGCGCCAACTTGATAGTTCTCACTTGTTGTAGTTGAAGTGGCCAATCGGGTAACATAACCCCAACTCCGTCCACCACCTAGTCACCCAGGAGGCCTAGAGATAGAATCTTGAATAATTTACCGCTCTTGAATTAGCTTCGACATTGCTAGGCTGTCCAAATATAGGCTAACATCTACCCCCCCAATTTCCCGACTCGAGTCCATGACCTGTACGCATCCATCCATTTTTGGCATCACAGCATGCACATACCTCGGGATACCACCACCAAAGTCAACGTCGTACACGTTTAGCCTCAGCCACGATGTCACAAGCGTATGCCGATCGCCAAGGAATGCCTGCCACAATCGCTGCGGCGATCTCTCAAACGCAGCATCGTGTAACAACGCGCCCATATTCTCTGGGGTGAACATTGTGAGAGTTGCACGGATTGCACTCGCCGTCGGCCCTAAACCCGCCGCACTGGCTTCACTTCCACTTGAATGAATGTGTGTCAGGAAGATGGGGGATCCAATGAATGAGTCTGAGAGAGGAGGTTGCACGCGCGTTCGCGCGCTCAAGGTCACGTTAAGGAAGACATCATGGGCGGACTGAGAGTGGCCGCGTGCACGATTGATGGCAGACCAGATGTGTGCGAGAAGAGCGTCGAGGCGAGATATGTCGGGGCGGCAGCCTGGTGACTCCCGGGTGGTTGCGCGCAGGGTACTGAGTTGTTCTTCGGTGAAGTGCAGCAGAGCTTGCGACACAGGGCGCGAGAAGTCCCACGTGCTCCATGGCGCAGGCGTTGACGGTGAGATATGAAGAGGCGACTTTGAATTTTCGCGCGGGGGAGGCGGCTTTGAACTCTCGCTCGTGGGAGTGAGGAATGAAGGGAACGCGGGGTCTTTGGCATCGTTCCACCAGTCAAAGCGATGTAGTGGCAGGATGCGCGCCGTGTCAACGGAGGACGGGTCTGCCACGTCTCTGTCAATATCACCAGCCGCATGAGAGTCGAGCTGCCCAGGGTTAAATATGGGAGGGCCCATAGGAGACTTGGCGGACCCGTGGCATGCTGCCGCCCACTGGTGTATGAAGACCATCAGCGACTGTGCATCAGCGAGTGCATGGGCCAATTTGACAGCAATAGCATAGCCGCCACACGCAAACTCTGTGATTTGCACGGACATGCCCGGTAGGCCGGCATACTCGACGAGATCGTGCAGCGCCAATTTCGTATCAGACAAGAATACATTCTGTGGGAAGTCTGTGGCAATCCAGGTCGCATTCCCCGCAACACGCTCCAGCGCACTAGGGACAATGGAGTCAAGGGTCCTCTCCACTTTTGAGACCACCCACTCAACCCCGGGATCAGAGTCGCACCCGTAGACTACCATAGGCCTCCCAAAACGCTCTGTGTGAAGACCGCCATCGTGGACTGGGGACCACTGCAACTGGCCTGCCCATTGTGGGAAGTCGTTTAGCGTGGCTATGAATGACGATTGGAGGATGGCGTGTGATGGACTTGGGGCGCAAAAGAGCCAGACAGCACCAGTTGGCGAGAATCGAGCGACTGTTGCATCAAGAATCGACAGCGGTGTTGATACTGGCACTGTCAGTCTCGCCGAAGGAAACAGACGGAGCTTCTGCGGCGGCCGCAAAGTAGACATAATCAAATGTCTTGAGGTGAGTTGTGGCAGGGATATATTAAATATAGGGTATGTTTGTTCGTCGACTGTATCTCAATGGCGCGGTAAACTTTGATTGTTATTGACACAGAGAGCTGTGCCCTTATGTACAGTACAACTCTCAACCAGTGGTGATGCTGGTGCCCGTGCACACGTATTTCACGACTAGGCGGGTCCCACACCTGGCGAGAAACACTGGGACTAATATTAACCTACATACGTATCAACTGCGATATCAACATTTGAAAGACTCATCAAACGTCCCACAACTGACATAAGATATGTGTTGTTGATAAAGTATGCCAACGAAGTCGATCTCGTCTTAACTCGGTCAAATAAAATACCAACTTTAACGCCGCCTGAGTCATGCGGGGTAGGACCAAACGTGCTCCATAATATAATCCCGCCAAAAGGAGAAGGTGGGAAAGTGGTTGAGATAGGTGGGAACCCCGCCAAAATCTCGACCTCTTGAGGGAACAATGAATTACGTTGTAATTCATATAAAACGTATGCGTGGCGACGGGATATTTATGAATGAAAGCTTATTGAGTTAATTTCTCAAATTTCCACTTTTTGTATTGTCAACAACGAAAAATATATTCTGCGAAATGGCTCGCATTACGATTAGAGACGCCGGATACACTCCAGGCCAATTACCTTCCGGCCCGAAAAATTCGATCCTCGACGTACCAGGTATGCTTATTACATGGAATAGCTGGATATAAGAGTCTCAGTATCTTACTGACTCTCAACCAGGTGTCCACGTCGGCCAAACTACCGTCGGTGAGGATGGCGATGACGTTCGTCACGGCGTGACCGTCATCTTACCCCGCCATCCCGACGATATCAACATCCCCTGCTACGCCGGTACGCACACGCTCAACGGTAATGGTGAAGTCAGCGGCTCTTTCCAAATTAAAGACTGGGGTTTCATCAACACCGTTCGTCCCTCTCCTTCCCGGCTATATTCCCCCCTCGCAGTTTTATTTACACGTGACAGCCTATCGCGCTCACCAACTCCATTAGCTTTGGGCTAGTCTTCCAGGAGGTATGGCAATGGATTCTACAGCGGGCACGCGATAAGGGGATGTCGTTGAATGATATAAGCCACGATTACGGGACGCCGATTGTGGCCGAGACGGCAGATTGGTGGCTCAATGATGTGCATAACTCAGCGCTCAAGCCGGAGCATGTGCATAGCGCATTTAAGAGGGCGATCGAGCAAGAGGACGTTGAGGAGGGACAATATGGTGGCGGCGCGGGGATGACGTGTCACATGTTCCCAGGCGGGACGGGGACCAGCTCCAGAGTAGTGAAGTGTAAAGACGGGAAGACTTACACGGTTGGGATCTTGTGCCAGACAAACTATGGACACACGCACGATATGCAGATAGCTGGGGTCCCGGTTGGAAAGCTACTCTTGAAGGATAAAAAGCTTGCAGAAGAGAAGACGGTCAAGGCTGCCAGCGGGAAAGTAGACGAGGGCAGCATCGTAGTTATCCTCATGTGAGTGTCTTATAGGTCCCTACCAACCAACTAGTACCTAACGATGACCAGCACGGACGCCCCGATGCTCCCACATCAGCTCAATCGCCTCGCGCGGCACTGCGCCGTCGGCCTCGCACAGGTTGGTGGTCATGGTATCGGGACGAATTTCTCTGGCGACATCATGCTCGCCATCTCGAACGGGAACAAGACCAACGAGAAGATCTCAGGCGAGCGCGTTAACGGCATTGCGGACGTTGAGGTCAATCAGATTGAGATCATCAAGAGCGAGAGTGTGGACACCATGTTCAGGGCTGCGTCTGAAGCGACAGAAGAGGCGATCTTGAACTCGCTTGTTGGGGGGAGGGCGGGAAGGACTGGATTTAATGGCTTGCACTTGGGGGGGTTCCCGGTGGAGAGGGTGAAGGAGTTGCTGGAGAAGTATCGTGTGGTAGTTTGACATGTCTTCACCTATCTAGTATACTCTGAATTGTTGCCGCGTTGTAATCCATTGGAGCCAAGTCAGTGTTCTAATACAACACCTGGTAAAATAGAACAAAAAACAAAAAACATACAACAATGGGTATTCGCGTTTTGCTGAACTTCAAATATCTGCTGACGAATGGTTGGACAACTCTAATAGCACAATTCTGAGTTGGTCGTCATGGGCAAGTGATATTTTGTCTCAACTAGAGCCTCCGGTGGCTCGCACATTTTGATAACAGGACGCATCATTACGCATAATGTCGAGTCACCCACGCCCAAACATTAAGGCGGATATGAACTAATCCGTTTGACGTGTCACCTTATCATAGACTCAAATGCCCTTACGAGCTACTTTTGCAGCCATCCATACAGGGTTCCCGCGTAACTGGTGGGGGGTGGCTTTCAGAGTATCTAAACACCGAGTTCAATGCAGTAGCAACACTTGATTCCAGTTTAAGGTCGCAGTATCTAAGTCCGGAATATGATTCCAGGCCCATGCAGTGCATTTTCTAGTTCGTGCCCCGTGAAAATTGGAGCCTACATGAGAAACATACTTTCTTAGAAAGCCCCCATAAAAGTTTCTCTGGGATATTAATTATATAATACCAAACCCCTTTTAACTAGAGCTAGGGTAATGATCAGAAGTTGTTACTCAGCCTTCAAGAACTTTACCACCACTGGGAAGAAGTTATTCGGCTTCTCAATCCATGGAAAATGTCCAGCACCCTCCACGACTACTAATCTGCACCTCTTTACCCCTTTCTCAGTTCGTTCTGCAGCTGCAACACTGCAAATTCCATCCTCGCGCCCACATAGGATAAGAGTATCGGCGGTCACTAAGTGTAATCCAGCTACGTGGGAAAAAGGCGACTCCTCATCGTAAATCCGGTGGGCATTAAATGCCCAGGCTGATACTGGCGGTCCCAGATTCTCCATCACAATATGAGTCTTGCTTGTATCGGCAAAGTAATAGGGCAGTGCCTGTATTAACTCTTTGCTTAACTCTTCGTCGGTTTCTGGAAATTTTATCATCAGAGTCATGAGTGCTTGCAAGGCGGGGCCGTAGATAGGATGGTTCTTCCGTATGGTGGCGAAGTGCTGGAAATTATCTGTGTTAAAGTCCTGTAAAGAGTGATCCACGAGGACAAGTTTGGAGACATGGGCTGGAAAGCACTCGGCATAACCAAGCGCAATTGCGCCACCACTAGAATGTCCGAGAACAGCCATTGACAGGAGGCCGAGGTGAAGTCGGAGATGTTCAAGGTCATTGACCTGGACTGTGGTGCTCATTTCCTTTTCTGACACTGGGCGTGATGACCGGCCGTTACCGCGAGGTTCGAAATATACCACGGTGAAGTCTGCTTCGAGAGGGCGTAGAGTCTGACGATATAATGTCGATGACATGCCCCAGCCGACGGACTGGACGACGAGCGGAGGTCCACTACCAGATACGGAGTAAGCAAAGGCTATACCCTCCGCTTCAAACTCATGGTCTCCAAGTAACAGTGGTAGGACTACCATGCGGACTGTAATGGAAGAGAGACTACACATGGATCACTGCTGAAATGGTATGAGCTAGGAGAAAAATTAAATGATGAATTTAATGAATAGAAACGATGGGATTTGGTAATCAGGAGGTGATTTCTTATTTCAAGACTATTTTAAGCCGCTCTGAATTGGGATTAGACCGTAGGATTTCGTATCAAGGTTAACATTTTGAGAGATTCTACTATATAAAATGTATTATAAGCTGTGGAGGCAGTAATCTACTGATTTTGAAGCAAGTCTTTGTGTTTCCGCGAGTATGGTGGACCTGCACATACGCTACGGTATACGCCCTAAGTTGTGAGCTGCACAATGTGGTAGCAAGTGTGTGCGGGTACTCGCTGCATTTGAATACCCGTCCCGGCGTCTCGTAAATTTTCGGAAGCAGACACTTCCTCACGAAGCAATGCGGCACCTGACAGGTAGGCAAACGTCCGGGAGAATGATCCTGATATGCATTCTTAAATATTGCATGCAATCCCTCAGTGTTAGTATTACTTCCGCAACCGTTGTGGTATCATATCTGAGGATCTCTCCAAAATCGCCTATTATCAGCCAAATCAATGGCCTCAACTAATGAAATCAGATACTTCTTCCCTCGAGACTCGGCAGAGTCAGAACGGTAGCTATATTAAAGATGAACATCATGCTACTAAATACTAATTTATACGTAGTCTCAATTCGCAGCACGAGGCATGGATGTCGGATATTGGCTATGCCTTGCATCCTTCGATCCAGACTCATGAATCGATGCGTGTAGCAGACATAGGCACTGGAACTGGGTACGATGCCCATAATACCAAAATATCGAGCAGAATTAACTTTAACCATACTTTGTTTATAGAATCTGGCTCTATGAAGTCGCCCAGCATCTATCAGCAACCTCTCAATTGGATGGATTCGATATTTCGCCTTCTCAATTCCCAGACCCAAAGGATACTCCATCGAATATGACTTTCCGGGTTCAAGACTTGCTACAACCGTTCGCTGACGAATTATTGGGGAAGTATGATGTGATACATATAAGATTTATGTGTTTTGCACTCAGTCGCAATGAGTGGGAACAAGCAGTGAAGAATCTTGTGGCTTTGCTTAGTATGTGTCCTCGTTGATTTTCTGATTATTGAATCTAACACAATCACCATCCATAGAGCCTGGGGGTTACCTACAATGGGGGGATGCCGCTATTGGGACACTTCGAGCGGCAACAACAGATCCTACCCAGAGTACTCGATATATGGAGAAAAGTATCGAGGTTATCAGCCAATTAGCAGTAGCCACAAATAAAGATTTCAGGTGAGTTCCCATGGCCTTGTCTATAGCAGCGCTGAAGACTGATAAGAATTTCCATGCATAGCTGTGTTGAGCGGCTCCCTTTGACTTTCAAAGAACAGGGATTAGCTAACTGTGTTCAAACGCATGTTGAGAGTGATGCAACCTTAACCACCAAATCTCATTTCAATGTAGCGATGTTACTTGGAATCGAATCCATTCTTACAACCATCGTTAAGTTTGGTGGTAATGATGTGATAAAAAATAACCGCAATGTCCGCGAGATGATGTCGCATATCGATGATGAGCTTAGCCGGGGGGCTTTCTTTTGGTATAAGGTTACTGTCACTATTGGAAGACGGCCTCTATGACAGTAATGGTAACAGAATTGAGAATTCTGCAATCAATGACCTAGATATAGATGGAATATTATATATTTTGAAGCTGGCACTATAAAGGGCGATCATTGCCAAAAATTAACACAACTTATTCAGCACAATTTTTTCCAGCATGCATCTAGTTCGGGGCAAGTTCATGAGGTGGTTCAGGGGGCACGTGAGAGTTGTTCAGGAAGTTGATGATGATGGATAGTAGTGATGGGTTTGCCAGCGTACCTATCAACGCCCTGCCCATCGATTGGGATCACATGGTGGATAACCCATCCGAGAGTCAAGTTTAGTGGTCGTTTTCAGACGACGAACGAGTCGATTTTCCGTCGACGGGTAGTGGTGGTTGTATGAGCGAATGTATCATGAGAGGCGGTTGCGTGAGCAATTCAAGGACCAGGGCGAGGATACCATAGATTAGTGCCTAGGCCGCCACAACTTACCAAGAAGGGGTGAGTCGGTTCTAGAGGTTGATGTTGATAGTAATGAAGTTTTGGGGTCGGTTGCCTAGCTGCGCAACCGACCGACATATTAGGGGCGTAGTGGAAGACTGTATATTTATCGACGGTGGGTTGACGTTCGTTGCGGCATATTATCAGCGGTATCGAAGTAGCGGGAACATTAAGATCATCCATCGATATTTGTCTCGCAAGGTTGGGGAGTTGTTGGTGTATTATTTGTGATTGGTATTCCCATTCCATAAGAGGTTGTAGTTTGCGGCGACTAGATGGCGGTGCAGCAGTCCATTTTTATGGGGTAATAGCGAGATGGGTCTAATAAAGTTGAAGGATGTGTTTTCACCTTAGTGTTGTGTCACAATATTCTCAACTATTTCATTAGCAAGCTTGGAAGCATTTGCAAAAGGAAGCATTGTTTTCAATTGTACAACGTCTCAGGGCAGAATTGAACATGGCAGGCTTTCGTATTTTTATTCTGTAAATGACGCCACGGCTTCTATTATAAAATCAACAGTTTCCTTCGGCCTGCTAAGCATCGGCGAATGGCTGCTATCAATCTCTCGCAAGGTGATGTCCGCATCGGAATCCTTCGCAACTTGCACAAACATTGTCTGAGCCTGAACTGGGAAAGCCTTGTCCACAGTACTTGCCAAAAACCAAACTGGTATATCCTTCCAGCCAGCATAAGAATGCTCGCCACCTTCCATCAAAGCTTTCAGAGACTGTTTCTTCAGTTTGGTAACCCAGTAATCGCCCTCTTCATCGGGAAGATCATGGTAGAACAATTCCCTTGGTGGAACTGTTATGATGGCAAAACCGCTCACGTCGGCCCTCCATGATGGCGGTGGTTTGCCGCCAAGACCGTCAATAAAGCTGATTCCTGTCTGACAGAATCCTGAGGCCATCATGACTAGGCCGATGACATAGCCGGATTGGTCGTTTGAAGATGAAGGAGCATTTTGCTTGACGCGGGCGAAGCCTTTGATTGCACTCTGGCCAACTGCACCACCATAGGAGTGCACCACAACTACAACATCATGCCCTAGTGTGGTCTCCGCTGCAATGGAATCTCGAACGGCGTCGACATCATCTCCGAAAGTTGCTGAATCATTCCCCGCTGTTGATGGAAGAGCGACGGGTACACATTTGTACTGTTGCGCCTCCAAGAGTGAAGAAACTTTATCCCACGTTTCGGTACTGTGCCATGCTCCAGGCACAAATATAAGTGTGGGCTTATCAGACATGGTGAAGTGATAAGAATTCTGAGGTTAGGGACCAAAGAAGTGAGCAAATTCAGGGGCTGAAGGTAGCAGCTCAGGTAGGGAAGAGTCGTAGATATTAGAACAAAGCAAGAGGCGGACACAAGCCTTTATTTAACTTAGCATTACAATACTATAAATATTCCCTACCGCGCCACTCCGTAAATCTCTTCCCGAACCTTTTCACAGTTCTCGTCATAATGTCCGGACAAGAGCGGAGGCAACAGGCATGGCTCCATCCGTACGCGATACCCAAATACCGCCATGTACCTAAGCTAGCAAAAGCTATTCTGTTATTCGCATACCTTAGCATGTATCAGGTGATGTGAAGGTTCTACAAAAGCTGAGTAGGAGCTTGCCAATTGCCCGCTCCCCGAATACCATAGCCCGGAGAGCCAGAAGTATTCACTTGTAGCGAGTACCCGCAAACTCGCTAACCGGGTTGCCGGTAGCTGGCTTATCCCGCAAATTTGCACTGCAAGCCAATTGCCCGCTCCGAGTTCCCGCCCGCTCCCAGAATACCATAGCCTAGAGAGCCAGGGGTATTCACTTGTAGAGGGTACCCGCAAACTCGATAACCAAATTTGGCAGATCTATATATCCGGCGACCCGGGTATTCGGATTTCAGAATACCCGATGCTCCAGATTGGCCACTCAAACCATGTGATAACTTGTGAATCGTGTTGTAGAGATGCTCTAAATACGTCTTCGATTTCCCTCAGCACTCAGCAATTTGCTTCCTTTAGGTTTATATCTCAAGTTCAGCAAATATGGTGTTTTCTAAAGTCGCTAACATGGAAGAGCCAAAGTACGATTCAACGTAAGCTATCGAACCAACCGATAGTATCCATCAGCTTACCTATAGTCCTCACAGACGTCCATTCCCGGACCTTGAAGTCCTCTTTAAGTACAAATTGCTTAACACCCCCAACAAGTCGATCATGGGAACAAAAGTGACCCTCCCCCCGAACGCTTCAACGCCACCCCATACCCATGCCGGAGCATTCCTGGCGGTGTATGTCCTCACAGGGAGCGTTCTTAATAAGATGAACGACAGCCCGATGACGATTGAGAAGGCCGGTGATAGTTTTTATGAGGCTCCAGGATGCAGACATCGTATTAGTGACAATGCCAGCAAGACTGAAGAAGCGAGCATGTTTGTCACGATGGTAATGGATACGGAAAAGATGGAGGCAATTATGGAAAAAGACGGCGTGGCAGGGCTTGTTGTGATTGATGAGGAATATAGGCAGGAAGTGATGGCACAGATGATGAAGTTGCAGGGTGAACACGGGGGCGGGGTTTAACGAAGTAGGTAGCAAAAATTGTAATGCACATGATTCATGTTGCTATTTTCTCCAAAAGCTTAACAATAAGACCCAATTTCTGTCAAGATGGTATTCAATATTGAACCGTTAAACTGGTTGGGCACTTCCATGGTGAAACGGAACTGATAATTTACTCTGCCCTTTCCGAGTTGCTCACAGTTTCATATCGGTTTTACCATTAACTCTTTCCTCTTTTTCGCCCGAATTAGATTCCCTTTTGCCAAGTCGTGAACCACCATTATTAGATATGGATTTATTCATCTTAACTGTCTCTTACAGCTCGACACTCTCGGGTCTCTCCTGTATCCCTCCTTACACACCATCCACACAACTCCCTCAACCCCTTATCGTTGATATTCATGGAGGCACTTATAGCTCGCGATATTTTGATGCGGCCCCAAATACCTCCGCAGCCTCCATATCTAGCGTTCTCAGTATTCGCAATCTATGCTTCCAATTCCCGCTAACTCTGATTAGCACGTCTTCATCACCCGCTGTTCGAGCAGCGCAAAGGTCCTAACGCCTCTTTGTATCTTGTCCTGTCATAATATGTCCGAGGTGAAACTCGATAAAGAGTTTCATTGAAGTTGTTTTAAAATATGCGAACATGAGGTCGGTGTATTTTACTTTCTCATGGTCGATGAAATGTTTTGGATGTGTCCCTGCGAGTAGTACAGTCTCCCCTATAGTTTATGGATGCGTAAAATCAAGAAAATTACCCATTGCCTGTTGACACATTTAACAATAACGTATTTCACAAGCGAGTCGTCATCACAAGCGAGTCGGCACCAAAAACACCAA